>WSTW01000071.1:35073-52555 GCA_019632305.1 Tulasnella sp. 403
GTTTTTATGTTCGTTTACCACTTCCAAATGCTCATAGTCATACTAATGCATCCGCTTGGATCGGGTTTCGCGTGAATTTCAATCAATCGCTACCATCAGCCCTTATCATGCTTAGCAAGTATGAGCCTTGCTCCGGATGAGTTCCTCATATCAGGCTAAGAGGTTTAGGAGCCATTTGAAAGCCGTCGATCTCGCGGAACATACCTACGACTTTCTTTTCACAAGCGTGGAGCACAAATCAGGTCGCCTAATTCGTTGGAATAGCAAGCGTCATGGTATATTCGAAGGACGCGGGGGGGAGACAACCTTTGCGGAGCAGGGGAGTGTTCCCAGGGTTTGCGTTAGCCGCCGTTGGTTTCACGTTCGATTCCCACCCGTTCTACGCATCCCCGCTGCGAGCCCACGTAGCCCTTCCTTCGAGCTCTCTATCATAACAAATCGGTCACTCCGCCCCGGATGGCAGAGCCGTTGTTTTGTCTCTACCCCAGCTTTGGGGCTTGCCTTTGGGCCCATAGGGGCATCGCCCGATTGTTTCAACATCACGGCCGTCTCCTCTATGCAGGATTGTCAACCATCGCAGTGTGAATCAGTAGCGAAACACTGTGGCCTTTTAATGTTTGAAATGCATACTATACGTGCATGCCATACGTCCTTGAGTACAGCCGTGCCAGTACTTGGTAGGTGATAAAGTAGCGGTGGAACTATGTCTGATTTCTGGTCTCTCGTCGCCTGGGACAGGCCCCGTGGTTCAGGAAGAGTGGCGGGAGTAATGCATGAGGAAGTTGGCTGTCGCTCTGTTTGCGGCTGACAGGCTGCTTGTGCGTAAGTTTGACTTGAATCATTATCCCAGCAATAGAGTCACGGCTTAAACTCTGCACCAAGCTCAACCCACGGTGATATTGGGCAAGGGACTTCATAGGTCGAGATGTTGGCATGTCTCTTACTATCAATCCAAAGCTTTCCCGTTACCATGAAAAGCGAGTCACACGAAGGACCGACACCGAGCTACGGATTCAGACGCTCTACAGACGGTTGCGACTGCCCGAGCGGAACTACTACTGTATGCCAAAACGGGCCCTGCTCCGGGACACGGGCACATCGATCACCGGTTCCCCGAGGGTGGAGGTCAAGAAAAGACCTCTATATGCAACCATTCATGCAAATGGTTGTCGCGACCCCAGTCTTGCCTATTTTCCACCACGGCCTTATATGAACCGCCAGCATGCCCTGGGCCTTGCAACAATCAACCCAAAAGGCTAAGCCATGGCAGACAGTAGCCCAACGTCCATCACCCACCCGCCTTCCTATGCTACCTCCCTCGATGAGCAGTACCAGGACGAGAAGCTGTTTACTACCGAGAGCCTTCCCACCGAGAAGGAAAAGGAACTCATCGTTATAGTTGACCCCCCACCCGACGATGGTCTGAAACCCTGGTTACTAGTCGTAGAGAACGAAGGGCCCGCCAAAGACATTGATTCGCCACCCGACGGCGGTCTGAGAGCTTGGTTACTGGTCATTGGGGTGAGCTCCACACGTTCACCCCTCCCCATGGTACTATTGATGGCAAACTGACTGTGGGTGGTGCTTTCATAGGCAGCCTGTGCAGGATTTTGTACTGTGGGTCGTTTGCAGGCATTGCCTTTTGATTGTTCTTGACGATCAGTCTATATTCGTATAGTTTGGGTTCGCCAACGCGTTCGGCGTATTCCAAGCATACTACACCGTAACGATTTCCGGCGCTGATCAGTTCAAGATCGCCTGGATTGGATCTCTTGAAGTGAGTAGCTCCTCCTGCGCTGATGGGACCGTTTACAATGGATTCATCTGTAGTATGCCCTCGTCTTCTTCCCAGTGAGCGCACCCTCATATGTACAATAACCCGGGCTTCGCAGCTGATGGATCATGTCTAGGGACTTGTTGCCGGGCATCTCACTGACCAAGGTCATTATAAAAGCATGGCGCTGACAGCGTCTGTAGTCCTGGTAAGTGGTCTGACTTCTTGCTCTCGACAACGCGTAGACCGACATGTCGGATGTAGGTCACGTCGATATTTCTCGTTGCCGAGTGCAAGACTCTCTGGCAGCTCGTCCTTTGTCAGGGTTTTGCGATCGGAGGTAGCTCTGGCTTCTTGTTCATGCCTACGCTCGCCATTATTCCTCAGTGGTGTGAGTGTCATTGGCCATTGCAATGAAGTCGCCGTTAAAATGCCCTCTTTATAGTCGACAAACGTCGGCCTCTCGCATATGCAGTGTATATGGCATGTCATATCCACTACCCTGAGATTCCAAACCTGACTGACTCCGTAACCGCAGGTTGGTTCTAGCCTTGGTGGATCCATCGTACCAGTTATCGTCCGTAAACTCTACCCCTCAGTCGGCTTCAAATGGACCATCCGAATCCTTGGGTTCATCATGGCATTTGCCCTCGCGATCTTGAACCTTACTGTTAAGCCTCGCATTATCAAGAAACACAGTGACAAATTCCCGCTGAGCCAATTCCTGCGTAATAAGGTCCTTATGGTAAGTACCGCTGGGATGTCATCCATCCTTCCATGGTTGACCGTCGTGGTCCTTAAGACATACGCGTTTAGCGGCACCACCATGTGGCTTGGAATTGTGAGTCACTAGCTCTGGTGTAGGGGGTGCATGGGACTAATGGCCTATGTTACAGTACGTGCCACTTGCCTTCTTCGATGTTTACGCGTTGTCAAGTAAGACCCCTCATGTTTCACGTCGAGACTCTATGCTTAACTTCTTTTCCCTGTAGTTGGCGTACCAGCGAGCAAATCTTATCTCGTTCTCGTCACTGCCAACGCCACTTCTTTCCTTGGTCGTCTCGGTGGAGGTGTCTTGGCAAATCCGTTCGGCCCTCTCAACGTCTATATGTGTGCCTGCGCAACTACCGCTGTCTTGACCATTGTTTGGCCGTGAGTCCACTGCATCGTTTTCATCGACCGCCCCTGATTGAAATACCGTGTAGACACGCAAGGAGTTTCGGGACACTGGAAGTTGTGGCTGCGCTCTATGGGTGAGTAGGCTTTCCCAAATGCTAACACACGTACTGACTACTTCACTTATTAGAATTACCAGTGGGATGTTCGTCAGTCTGATACCTGCCCCGACTGGTGCCATGGTTCCTAAGCACCAGGCCGGTGCTGCTCTTGGTTTCTCGAGTACAATAGTACGTCTGTCCCAGATTTCTCAACCATTAAAGGGCTTCTAACATGCTCCGTAGGCGGGTTTTGGTGCTCTGGTCGGAATTCCCATCGCGGGGCAGGTCGTCGAACACTATGGCTTCAAGTACACCGGTGTCTATGCTGGTGAGTATCTCGAAAACGAGAGAAGGGCTTGACGTATTGATACGACTGGTACAGGGGCGATGATACTCTTTTCTGTTGGCATTTGTGTTGTGGTCCGTTATATGGCCCTTGGAAGGTGGCACGGGAAATACTGACGGGATATGCGAAGCGCAATTCTTCGTTACATTTGATGTTACAAATTCGCATTATTTGTCTTCACTTCTTTTTTTAAATTTCTGCTTCGTTTTCCATTACTGTGTATCAATAACGATACGTCTGCATCAGCCACATTTCGTTTGGGTTCCAAACCACCATCCTCGGCGCTTGTCATCCAACGAGATATGTTGGCACCGTGCGAAGTTCTACGTTACATCTCGTTCGACCATTTTGAAGTGAACCGCGAGTGGCCTAAATGGCCCTTCCGACAGCGACCAACGATGAGACGGTGTCCGTAGGCTCCCTGGCTTCACTCTTTCCGCTCGCATTTCCAATTCCTAAACCCTCGACTCACCCCGACCTACTAACTTCCAACGACATCCACCGCGAAGAAGACCTGTTGCGCAACGCGACGTCTTTCCGACAATGGTGGTCTTCAATCCACTCCACAAAGGAAAACCTCACAGCACTTCAACGGTCAGCCACATCTCCCCATCCTCCGGAGGTCTCTGAACGCCTCGGACAACTCTCAACACCCATCGCACGCACCGCTCTACAGCGCCTCGTATACCTCTTCGAATCCGCCCTCGTACACTTTCCGACGTCATTCAAACTATGGAAAGCGTATTTACAAGTACGCATGTCGTTTGTCCTCGGGAGGCCGATCAAGCCTAAACGTGCTGGAGGGAGGAAGAAGTTTCCTGAGATGAGGGAGGCGTTAGAGGACGAGGAGATCGATACACTTTCATATGACGGTGGGCTTGATGGCGTGCTTGGTTGGGAAGAATGGAAAGCGCTTGTTGCGGTGTTTGAGAGAGCTCTCATGTGGTTGCCTAATGTGAGCAATATTTCTCTTCCAACATTGTTGAATCTTGACTAACTCTGTCTTGTTCCAATTTAACAAGATGCCTCGATTGTGGTTAATGTACACGTCGATATTCACGCATCCGATGTGTCCCCCTCCAATCGCGTACACGCATGCGCGACGGACGTTCGACCGGGCTTTGCGTACGCTCCCTCCCAGCTTGCACGGACGGATATGGCCGCCATACCTGCTATGGGCGGAATCGAAAGGTGGAGAAACTACCGTTCGTGTGTATCAACGGTACCTACGTATCGACCCCTCAATAACGGAACGCTACGTCGCGATTCTCCTCGCTGACAAGCCTACGCCCCGTCCACTTGAAGCGGCGAAATTGCTCTTATCGCTTTCTCGACGTGCTACGAGAGGAGAATATACCAGTCCTGAAGGCAAGAGTCCGTATCAGTTATTGTGCGACTGGTTGGAAGTGGTAGAGAAGCATCCTGAGGAAGTCGGGTTGGATGCAGAAGAGTCTGACGCTGCTGCAGCAGAGCGCAAGCGGGAAGAAGAAGTGGCCAAGGCGAGGGATGCGCAGATTGCTGAGGATGCGAAGGAACCTGTGTCTGTTCATGGCAAGCTCATTCGGTTTGCGGGTCCACCGACTACTGTGGTTGCTAGCGGAGATGGGAAGGAGCCGAGGCCATATGACGAGGATGAGGATCCGAAGAGTCCGAGGCGGCTGGATGTGGAGAAAATTATTCGGCAGGATGGACTGGCAGTATACAAGGATCAAGCAGGACGGTTATGGTCTGGTCTTGCAACGTATTGGACCAAGAGGGCCGAATTTGATCGAGTATGTGACAATCTGATATCGTTCTAAGTGCGGAAACTGATCTCTCCATGACAGGCTAAAGCGACATTTGAGGCTGGTCTCGCTGAGGTTGTGACTGTGCGCGATTTCACTCAGATATTTGATGCATATGCCCAATTCTCCGAGACACTCATTAGCGGGCTTATGGATCTCATGGCGGGTGCTGATGAAGACGAAGACGAGGATGTCGCGGAGACGGAAAAGGATCTTGACCTCCAAATGAAAGAATTTGAGGAGCTAATGGATCGTCGGCCGTTCCTCGTTAACGAAGTCTTGCTGCGGCGGAATCCTAATGATGTGCAAGAATGGGAAAAGCGTATTGTACTTTGGGGTGATAACGATGACAAGGTGAGCGGACGACAGCCCTTATTCGATGGTTCATTCGACAAGACATTGATCTCAAGAATTCACGTAGGTTGCCGAGACATATACGAAGGCGCTATCTACCATCAATCCCCGCAAGTCTACGGCAAACTTCCATATGCTCTATATCAACTTTGCGAGGTTCTATGAAGAAGGTGGTGCGAGTAAGACTCGCCAACCGGATCTTGATAGCGCTAGAAAGATTATGGAGAAAGCCAGTAAAGTTAACTTCCGAACTGTGGAGGACCTCGCCGAGATTTGGTGCGAGTGGGCGGAGATGGAGCTTCGAAACGAGTGCGTTATCCCATTTGGCGTCAGTTGCTCATATTGGCTGATACGCCAACCTTCAGGAATTACGAGGAAGCGATAAGGGTGTTGCAACGCGGTGGGGCGATCCCAAAGAACACCAAGATTAACTATCACGATCAGTCGTTACCTGTACAAGCGCGGCTTTTCAAGTCACTCAAGTTGTGGTCGTTCTATGTTGATCTCGAAGAGTCGATTGGGACTGTTGAGACGACCAAGGCTGTGTACGACAAGATTCTGGAGTTGCGAATTGCGAATGCTCAGGTACGTGTCTATGTTTGTGTTGCATGAGACGAGCGGGAGTGTTCATTGATTCCGGGCAGATTATCGTGAATTATGCCATGTTCCTTGAAGAGAATAAATACTTCGAGGAGAGCTTCAAGGTACGGACTTGTCTTCACCGCGAGGCCTTTGCTCTTGGCTCATAGGGTCTCCATTGAAGGTGTACGAGAGGGGTGTGGAGCTCTTCACGTATCCAGTAGCTTTCGAGATCTGGAACATTTATCTCGCGAAATTTGTGAAGCGGTATGGTGGTAAGAAGTTGGAGAGAGCAAGAGATCTGTTCGAACAGGCTCTGGAGCAGTGTCCCGAGAAGCATTGCAAACCACTGTTCTTGATGTACGCGCAGCTGGAGGAGGAACATGGCCTTGCGAAGCGGGCGATGAACATCCTTGATCGAGCGACACAGGCTGTTGCGGATACCGACAAGTTTGACGTGAGTCCATACTACCTTCCTATCGGCGTCTTTCTCATTCACATCCATTTGTCAGATGTATACCATCTATATCGCGAAGGCTACAGCGAACTACGGATTGCCCGCTACCCGACCGATATACGAAAAGGCGATCGAAGTGTTGCCCAACCGCGAAACTGCAAAAATGTGTCTCCGATTCGCCGCGATGGAGCGCAAACTCGGTGAGATAGATCGTGCTAGGGCCATTTATGCACATGCTTCACAGTTCTGTGATCCACGTGTGGATACCAAGTTCTGGCACGAGTGGAATGCGTTTGAAATGGAGTCGGGCTCGGAGGATACGTTCCGCGAGATGCTTAGGTATGATGCCCCGTATGAAGACCACTGCCATGGCGTGACTAATATTGTGATTGAATAGAATCAAACGGAGTGTGCAAGCACAGTACAATACGGAAGCGTCGTACCTCGCTGCACAAGCTGTCAGCGCACGTCAAGGCGTGGCGATGGACGCGGAAGCCGAATCAAAACTTGCGGCTGATCCCATGGAGGCTATGGAGAGGAGTACTGCCAAAGGACCCGCTTTCGTGGCGGCCCAGAAAACAGCGACGAATGTGTCGCAGCAGGAGGTGGACGGTCCCGTTCCGCAGGCGAATGCGGATGAGATCCAAATTGACGATGAAGATTTGTAGCATGCCATCGTTTGTATGTGCTATTCTATGGTCGTTGGATCTGTACTCTTCTGTTGCTGTCCTGGGGAGTGACGCGTCCTTCGGTGGATCTCACGTGATGCTCAAATTTACCCTCGATATCGTCGACGTCGCCGTTAGCATCGTCTAATATAAAAGTCTTGCTGTCGTCGTGAGTCCACTTATATCTATACGACGATTCCCCTTGGCCCTCCTGATTCCCTGGATACGGAGATATCGGAGATATTGTAATGTAGACTGACTGTGCCTTCATTACCTACCCCCAGATGGCTGCCACTGTTGAAGACGTCCATTCCGATCATACCGGTCATTCTGACCATGAGCATGGAGACCCTGGTGAGGGCAGCTTGGAGAAGATCCAGTCCAGGGCGGAGAGGAAAGCGCGGAAGGCTTTACAAGGTATGGGGTTGAGGAGGATTCCCAATATCAACAGGGTCACGCTAAGGAGATCCAAGACGGTGAGTGTCTAATAGCTATATCTCATTGATTGGGCTTAGTTTGGAGGCTTATGGCCACCCGCGTGCATGAATGAATTGGTCTAGGTCCTGTTGGTAGTGGCTCAACCAGATGTGTATAAGAGCCACAATAGCGATTGTTATGTCATCTTCGGAGAGGCTAAGGTAAAGAATTTCAGTATTTTGGGTGTTTCCTTGTGCGCTGATAGTTGCGGTTCGGGGTATATTGTAGGTCGATGACTCTGGCCAAGCTGCCCTCGGCGCCCACCTCGCACAACAAAGCGCCGCCGCTGCCGCTGCCGCCGAGTCTCATGTTGAAGAAGACGAAGGTGATGTGCCCCCGCTTGAACCAGTAGAAGACGACGAAGCGGTCGACGAAACGGGTTTGGACCCGAAGGAGATCGAGACAGTTATGACCCAGGTGGGTTACTCCCCATTACTTGTGTGACCTTGTTATGATTCCTGACTGAATTTGTGTGGCTTTTTCAGACGGAATGTACGCGCGCCAAAGCGGTGCAGGCTCTCAAAGCTAGCGGGGGTGATCTCGTTAATGCCAGTGAGTCGACGGCGTTTCTTAGACTGGAGACCTGGATATCAGTGATTAATTACCCTTTTATCACCTTGCAGTTATGGCTGCTAGTGGGTAGTACGCTCTGTCTCTCTCTTCCCCATCACAAAAATCCACATGTATTCTGGATGTTGGCGAGTAGAAAGACTCGTGCACCAGCGTATATCACGCACGTTGTGTCGTCGTGATGAGAAGACACCCAAACTCGTCGTTAGGCTCTCCATCCTGGATCTGAATGATTCAGATGGCGGGCGCTAAGGTGAATAAACAAAATTCGACGGCAACGCCGGGCCGCGAAGTTGCCGTCGTGGGACTTGCGGGGTTTTCAGCTCGAGCAGATCCAGCTTTCGTTCCGTTGCAACCGCATCATTCATCGTAATTCTTCTGACTACCACCACAATCTGGCGCAACCCTCTGCCTGCATGCTCGACCAGCTACCTGTTGAGCTCACCGTCCGGTGGCTAGAAGAAATCGATCAAATTGCCCAGCTTTTGACGTGCAGACTAGTAAGCCCGTGACATCCCTTTCGAACGACCCGCTTGGTGAATCGATCCCATTCAGGTCTGTCGTCGACTACATGATATCATCGATCAAACTGAGGCCCTTCAATATCGCATTTCGCTTTCTCGCTATGGGTTTAGGGACGTCATAACGAATGGACGTGTACGGTTGTCGGATAGGATGAGGATGTTGAATAAGTACATTACAGCATGGAGGGATCCCCGGTTGTCTCCCGCGCGAAACCAGCCCAGCTGTAGGTTGCTGGAATCCTATGGCACGACCTACGAGTTGCAAGGCGGACTTTTTGTTCGAGGTGAGTGGAAATCACAATGCACTGCATGTTTGTTGACGAAGACACTCAGGTCGGGCACTGGCCAACTCGAGTGTGTGGGATACACGAGAGCTGAATTATACCGAGCTACCGTGGAAGGACTGGCGTGCTGAAGGTGAACCGGTTTACTTCTCTGGGCAGGAGAATGGCTGGTCAACCAAGGATCTTGGCCTCGACGTGCGTGATTTTCAAATTGACCCTTCGCAGGACCTTGCGATTTTGGTACAGAAACTGTAAGTCGGTTCATCCACGTTCATCCATCCGAAGGCTGGTTCGCTAATGTGTATGGATGCATCGTGTAGCCAAGTGACACCGAACGGATGTTTCCTTCTCGTTCATATGAGGACGATAAGTGATAATCTGCCTCATCCGGAGAGTCCCTGTCCCGTATTCCCGGTGCCTTTACCGCTACCGGAAGAAGGTCTCACGATCAGTATTGATTGGTTAACAATCCAAATTATGGACGACCTTGTCGGTGCGCGTAAAAGACTCATTTTTGTCCAAACATCAAAGTGTGACCTGTTTTATCTTTAGGAGTCTTGTCCTGTTGGCAGGAGTTTGACGAACTGGAGAACTCGCCGGAGTGGATCGTGATGAATAGTAATGTGCGAGGCTACGCAACATTGATTTACAACGACTGAGAGTCAACCTTTCCTAGTTTTGTTTATTCAATTGGCGAACGGGGATTCGCCATGCTGTTCGTATCATCTTTCCTGATTGATACAACACATACTGACCAGACTGTTTGTCCAGCTGCTTGAAGAGACAGGGATTGACTCGCTGGTGTTTCTAGATCAAGACACAGTCATGTTCCCCCGAAGATACGGCATCTCCTCTAAAACGGCATCTCTGGACATCTACCGGTTCTCCCGAGATAGTATAGTCCCTCAGGTGGATGTCAGAGGCTCAGACTTTCCTCTCGCCCGCCAAGGGCTCCAACTTGTCGCCTCCTTCTCCCTCCCTTGGATGAGAGGCTCGCAAGGCGGGATAGGTAGGATCCTCACGAGGTGTGAACCTTCCTTATCATATCGCACCTCACCCGATCGTCGTCCCCCACAAATGAGAAGTCCACCACCAACATTCTGTCCTTCGACATGCCGCCTCATTTGCATCGCATTATCGGCAACCGAATTTTCTGGCGAATTTCCCGACGAGCGACACTTTAGCATTCTTCTGCTTTCTGACGACATCATGCGGCTTGCATATATAACAGGTCCGGCAGGGCGGGTGGCGTGGAGAGATTGGGGTCCAAGGTGGACAAGGTGCTTGGAGTATCCAGTATCGCCGCGTTGGGTATGTTGCACCTACGGTACGCGGTTCGTACGCGTCGACTTTACGGGGGAGCTCCCGGAGCTTTGGATTTTGGACTTCGATCGCGAGGGAGTACGCGATTACCCTCCTGATACGATTACGCCCATCGAATCATCTCATGGTAACGACATCAAAGTTGTCAAGGTGTGTACGCTGAGGGTTGCTGTTGCAACTGTTAGAGTTGGCTGAAGTGTGTTTTCTTTTGGTAGACCGGGACTTTAATCTACGGACAGAAGACTTGGAAGGATGATATTTCGACGCACTTACCATACCGTCAATGTACGATAAAGATAGATTGCCACGTCAATACGGTTATGGTTGATTCGGAGCGAGTCATGTTCAGTCTAGTGAGTGCTGTGGTCAATTTATCGATGGTTGCTCTAATTTCAAACGCTTTCCCTCACAGCTGGGAGAACGTACCGCTTATGTGCGATTTAGAATTTATAATATCTAATGACGGGACTGGTTGTGCAACACCGATGCAAGTTTCCGGGACGTTACCGAGTCAACTACCTGTGCACTAGCGTATTTTGCTCCATTGCTCATGCATCACGTATCTTTGGAGATCGAAGAGCCTGATCCACCTTTCCGCAATCGTGGTGCTAGACCTCGGTGGGTACTGGCCTATACAATAATCACGGATGGCACGGTTGCGGCTGTGAAGTCGCCGTAGGGGACCTTGCAGGGTTCCAGGCTTACGGAATAATCGACCATCTGGATATCCCTACCCTGTTCTGAATGCTCAACATCCTGCCGACCGAACTCATCATTAGATGTCTAGAGGAAATTAATCAAATCATCTCCCTCTTGGCCTGTAGACTAGTAAGTCCATCACCCTCTACTAGCCGGCGATTCGCTCACGGGTGAATCCCGTTCAGATCTGCCGTCGGCTACGCGATATCATCGACCAAACTGACGCAATACGATATATCATCTTACTTGCGCGCTATGGGCTCAGGGATGTCGTGACCAAAAGGTCCATGCCGTTGTTGGACAGGATGAAGATATTAGAGAAGTACGTTGCGGCGTGGAGGGACCCCCGATTGTCACCAGCACGCACACAACTCGGTACTTTGTTGGAGTCGTATGGCAGGACTTATGAACTGCAAAGCGGACTATTTGTCAGAGGTGGGTATATATTGGGCCACTTCTTCGTGGGCATTTTGCTCAGCCAACGCTCACAGGTCGGCCGACTTATGGCGGTACCCCATGGTACTCACGGGAGCTGTGTTATACCGAGTTGCCATGGAGAGATTGGTGTGCTGAGGGTGAACCGATCCACTCCCTCGAACAAGAAAATGAGTGGTCCACTAAGGATCTTGGAATGAACATACATGACTTCCAGGTCGACCCCTCGCAGGATCTTGTGGTTTTGGTACAGAGACAGTACGTCGGTTCATCTGTGGCTTGACTAGTTTGCTAATGTGTTTGCTGAAGCGAGGTAACTCCTACTGGGAGTTCCCTTTTCGTCCACATTAAGACGATAAGTGATAACCTCCCCCATCCAGAGAGTTCCTGTCCCGTATTCCCTGTCCCATTACCACTTCCCAAAGCGGATCATGTGATGGCGGTACATTGGCTAACGATCCAGATTATGGACGATCTCGTCGGTATGTGGAGAATATTCGATATCGTTTACGTGAGCAAGCGTGACCCTTGTATCTAGGCCTCTTGTCGTGTTGGAGGGAATGGGAAGGGTTGGAATCACCACATGAGTTGGTCCTGACGAACAGCGATGTGGGACACTATGCATTACCGACTTGGCAATGACTGAGTGTTTACCCCTTATAGTTTTGCTTGTTCAACTGGAAAACAGGCGTCCGTCATGCTGTACGTATCTTTCCCGATGGGTAAAACTAATCCTGACCGAATGGTTTCTTCAGCTGCTCGAAGACATAGGAATCGATTCGATGGTATTTCTTGACCAAGAAACAGTGATGTTTGCTCGACGAGTCAGAAGCGGTGCTAACACAGCGTCTTTGGATGTCTACCGGTTCTCTCAAGATTGCGTAGTCCCTCTCATAGATACCAGAGGCCAGGACTTCCCTTTACCGTCTCAAGGAGTCCAGATCCTCGCTTCCTTCTCTCTGCCTTCCATGACAGATACGCTCGGCGGCGGGATAAATAGGATCATTACAAGGTGCGAACCTTCATTGTCATACCGCAGCACACCCGATCGGCGACCTCCACAGATGAAGAGCCCGCCGCCAACGTTCCACCCTACATCTCGCCTCATTTTCATCGGATTTTCGACGCACCGATATCCTTGGCATTCTCCTTTCGATCGACATTTCAACATTCTTCTACTCTCTGAAGACCTTGCAAGGCTCGCGTCTGCCACTGGTCCAATTGCACCGCGGGAGATAGCATGGAAACACTGGGGTCCAAGGTGGACGAGATGTTTGGAGTACCCGGTTGCATCGCGCTGGATATGCTATGCCTATGGTACGCGATTTGCTCGTCTTGATTTCTCGGGGATGGCCCCGAAGGTCTGGATCCTGGATTTCGATCGTGACGGAGTGCGGGGCTACGCGCGTGATGCAATCACGCTTATTGGATCTTCTCATGGAAATACTATTGAGGTTGTAAAGGTATGTATATCATGAGGATTTCGTCATGTCCGAAGTTTGCTGACGAGGAATTTCGTTTGTTGTAGACAGGGAACACCAATCACGGGTGGACGACTTGGATAGATGATATTGTGACCTACTTGCCTTATCGTCAATGTACGATAAAGGTGGATGAGGACACGACTGGAGTCATGATTGATTCCGAGCGACTTATCTTGAGTGTGGTAAGTGCTGTAAGTTCATTATCGGATTGCGTGATGTTCACACAAACGAGTTTTCTAGCATGGAGAGGATATATTGACCACAAGATTTAGGATTTACAACGTCTGACAGTCTGACATGTTGCAACCAATACAACTATTCCAGACGCCGGCGAGTGAACTGTCCGTTTACCCGCGTGTACCTATGTTTTGCTCCATCACCCCTTTGGAGACCGAAGAACCTGGTCCATCTTTCTCGTAGTCGTGGTATTATATCTTAAGATAGCGGATAGGCATATTCACGAACGTTCGATAGGAATGTCGACTTGGGCCTGTAAAGTTGCCATTGGGGGACCCCTGGTACAATTACCGCTATGAAGTAGAAGCACGTTTCGAAACTGCTCCGTCCATGAGGATGCCGGAGGGGGAGGGGGGTGGCTTTCATGGTTTGCCGTCGATAACGTTGACGCTGTCCGACACCAAACCGCGCCGTCAGGGTCCGCATTTGACGCGTAGAGCCAACAGGAGCAGCCACAACTCCAAGTGCATTCGGAAGATGTCAGACAATCTGAACGATGATCTTCCCACTATTTCTACTTTCCTCCATCTCACGATGTGCGTCCTGGATTTCCGTCCAAGGGAAGACCTAAAGACCCTTCAGTAACTCATACTGGACAGCCGGCGCATCATACCTTGTGGATAACAATCTCAAGCTCCCCCTTCTGCATCAACGGCAAACAGTCCTCGCTGAATCGCTGGATGAGATCTCCCTGGTACGCGAGACTCCTCGAACGAAGACTTGATCCATGCACAGTCAATCGTTTGCGAATGAACATGCCAATATTGACGTTCGGAACTACAACCCCAGAGAGGAGACCGAGTAGTACCATTCTACCGTCCAAGGCTAATGATGCAAGGTTTTTCTCCCAGTAGTCCTATACACCAAGACGCGTTAGACGTTACTGGAACGTCCGAATCTATCCCGACTTACCGGCCCAATAAAGTCAACAATAACATCCACCCCCTTCCCATCCGTAATCTCTGCAACGCGCTTTGAAAAGTTCTCTGTCTTGTAGTTAATCGTATCCGTAGGGGGGTGCCGAAGTCCCTTCAAGAAATCCAACTTCTCTTGCGACCCCGCAGTCGTAATCACCCGTTTCCTAAACGCACATCAAACCTCACCCATCAAGAAGGAGAAAGGATATACACGTACGCCCCATGCAACCTCGCCAACTGAATCGCAGCAATCCCAACCCCGCTCGCCCCCGCATGTATGAGTACGCTCTCCCCAGGCTGAACCTTGGTAACCAAGAACAGCGCCTGAAACGCTGTCAACCAGTTTTCTGGGAGCCCCGCGAGCTGTTCCCAAGTGAAGTTACTCGGGCGCGGGAGGAGCGTGCTGGAATGCACGAGGACGTATTCCGCGTATGCACCCTACACCCGGAACCCTCATTAGATGTGATGCGATATGAAGGTAGCAATGGTTTCCTACCCCGTACGTGAGCCCGAAGACTTCATCTCCTTCCTTAACGTTGGCCACATTCGGTCCGAGCTCGTGTACGATGCCCGAGAACTCGACGCCAAGAATATCCGTCACACCGGCTGGGACGGGATATCCACCTTCGCGTTGACTAGGGATCGAAGGTACGTCATCTTTTTCGACGATTTTGGGTGAACATGAGAAAATTGGGCATACTGGATATCCATCCTGTTCAACCCGAACGCCTTGACCTAGCAAACCCGTCGATAAGTGGCCCATATTACCATATCATCGACGTACCTTCACAACAACCTGCCCATCTTCAGTAGGCTTTGGACGTTCCGTCTCACCAATGAACAAATTCTCAATAGGTCCTTTGCCATCTTTGATCAAGACAGCGCGCATCGTTTCTCGAGCAGCCATACTGTAGAGTCAACGTTATCAGAGTGGGATTAATTCGGTGGGACGGTCGTCGGTAGCCGAAGCGGGGGTGTATATATAGCATTAAGACATGTCTCGGAGCTCCGAAGGTGGAGGTTCGCTGAGGCATGTGCGTCGTGACAGCGGCGTACCTCGCCTATCCTTCCTCGGCCTTCTTATAGTCACTTCAGCAACGGGACATGCCAACCTCTACTTTTCCGATCCACATCCACTAACAGATTAGTAAAGTATCGCTAGCCAAGGCTCGCCGTCCCAAAACCATCGAGACTGGTTCGCAGATTGAATATTTCGCGCGGAGTCGGACTCGCGCCCGCAGGTTACAACTTGACCATCTGTCGCCCTATCTTCGCCAAGCTTGCACCGACCTATACTCCCCATGCCCTCTGCAAAGCCTCTACGTCCGTTTTCAAAATCTCCTTGTCCTCCTGGCTAATATCGTTCACACTGCACAACCCAAACTTAGAAAGGCCCGCCCGAGAGGGAGAGAGAGAGGAAGGCAAGACTCACAAGTCTGCATAATCCTTGAAATACTCCATGATGACACTCAACTCGTTGAACCCAGCTGGCACCGGGTTTCCGTATCGAGCGCACATCGCCTTGGCATCGGTCAGCAGCTTTAACCACGTTTGGACCTTCGGGTCGCTCTGGGGTAGCGATCCCAGCAGCCTATTGGAAAGGTCAACAACGACAGGGACGGACGAAAGAAAGAACGCACGATTTATCGACAGCGTTGATCGATATCCACCAGCGGTGAATGTCGTACGGGAGCATTCTGTGTAACTTTTGGACGGACTCATCGATGGTAGCCGCCTCTTTTTCCGTAAACTCGCCACTGCCCGGAAAACGAGTCAAATTCCCTTCACAACGTTTTGTATCGGTTTTTACTCACTATTTGGTGGCGAGGACGTTCATATTCGTCGGTAAGCCGAAATCCAGCCTGGGGCCCTGACCCGGCCAGACCAACTGCGAGTTGTGCTCCCTCAACGCGTCGTCAATGTCGAAAAGGAGGTACCGTCTGGCCGTCCGCAGCGGGTCCCAGTAGGGGCGTTCGTCAAATTCCGCAGGGGTGCTAATGAGAAGACAATTTTCGGTGAGGAGGGAGGGAGGAGTCCAAGAAGACGTGACGTACGGATTCCCCATCGCGTTCCACGAATCCGCAAGGACGTTGTTTATCTCCCTAACAGCGGTAGGAGCCCGAGGCACGACGGTCTTCCTGATATACCACAAAAGAGCATCAGGATTCTGCCTATGACATTATCAGGCTCACTTACACTGAAGGATGCGAGTCTGGGTGGTATGAAGCATGAGGCAAGGCGTGTGTCTTGAGGGACCGTCCAACGTCATTTGCTTCGCCCGACTGGATAGTGGTGGGAGCGGCAGAAGCACAAAGAGCCAAAGCGGAGAGAGAAATTAAGATGGTGAACCACATCACGGTGATGTCTATGGGTATTAAAGGCTGTAGGGTAAGCTGAGGTAGGACTTGATGTTGAGACGGACTCGTCCTCAGCCTCTGTATTTGTATGACGACCCAAAGTCGCGAAGAAACGGTGAAATATCACAGTCACCAGTACGCGTTGTGCTGGAAAGATTCGCGACAAGTTGCATATCGACTAGCGCTAGCGATTCCACCGGATGTACATGTAATGGCCATAAGTAACCGTCATCCTGGTGATGAGATGGTTGACTGACTTGCAGTGCAATAGGCCGGTGTGAAACCATGCATACGCGAGGGGAGAGTGGGTATCCAAACCCTTGATGTTGTTGCCGAAGGCACGGCATAAGGAATCTCCGCGGGGTCCGTTCGCGTTGTATCCCCACTCACCGCTCCGATGCACGTACGCGTCAGTCACGGAGCGAATGAGGGACGGAGAACCTTCAAGACAGTACAACTAACTCCCGGACTGATGGGACCCAAACCCTAATGGTTTTGGGAACCCAACAAGGACGTGCGGCGAAATCAAAGCGTCTATTCGTCGTATTTCTTTCGATAGTTTCGACATGGATCATAATCGCTAGTCGTCTTCAGCAGTATCAGCAAGGACCTTGACGATATCCTTTTGCAAGTTAAGCAGAAACGCCGCCAGAGCATCATCCGGCAGTGTCGAGTGTTCCACAACCTGCTTCAGTTGTGTCTTGAGCTATATTCGTTTCGAAGTTCGTAGCAGGTCAAAGCGCCATATCGTCCCGCAGTGGTGATATTCGCAAAACCCCATCAAGCGTTCAGTAGTACCAGGGCAAATCACCGGAGAAACGTGGAATGTCACATTACCATAAGCATCGCTTTCCGACGGGTCTGCAACTTTGTACTCTTGCACGCCGCTCGTCGTTCCTCTTCCATAGTGGTAAGCTTCTCCGAGACTCGTGTGGCTTCTTCAAGTACCTCCGATGGTAGGTCCGCAAGCCTTGCTAACTCCAGTCCTAATCAAAC
>WSTW01000710.1:0-10210 GCA_019632305.1 Tulasnella sp. 403
TCTATGTCATCAAAGGGTGTTTTCCGTCAACACCCTTCATTCAGTGTGAGGAGAAACAACATCTCCACGAACCGGTAGACACCATTTGAGATCTGTGTCACCTCGAATGGCTTCACATGCCACTCTTCTGGGTGTGTCCAACATGCCTTCACTTGAAGTTCATCCATGACACCGATCTTCCTAAACTTGCGTTCCTTTGCTCCAGCCGCATGCAAATGGTCGAAGAGAACTATATCTCCCATTCGGAAGGTCAGATGTCCAGCGACTGAGGAAAGCGACCGCATCCGCCATTGGTGATGTTCAAAGCTTGGAAAGGACCGGCTTATTTGATACAGGTCAAGTTGAGCACCTTCCAACACCTTTCGACTCAACATCAATTTGTGGTCCGGCCCACTGAGCGCTTGTTAGAGCGATCGGCTGGTCAGCACACTCCGCAGAGTCTGGCGAGATTGTCGCCAGCTGTCAGCTTATCACCTCGGAATAATAGACTACTATATGTGCGACATCAAGACTTACATACCCCAAATACGTCTGCAGGAAAGTCAGCACACCGGATGCGGAAGCTGGGTCGGATGACTCAGTGGGGAAGCGCTTGACCATGCTGAAGTTAGAGACGTCCATTGTTATCGACCCTGACGCATCGACCATTGCACCCTATCGTGGTAAAGTCAAATAAGGAAACATAAAGAATCGGGAGGATAGGACTTGCCTCTAAAACCTTCGTACCGAACAAGAACTCTTCATCGAATGACAAGTTGGAAAGCAGATGTGGATGTGGTGTGACAATGAACTCTGCCGCTTCCTGTGGTGAAAACACATTACTGCCATGTTCTCTAAATTGCACTTATTAACCAGGGAAGTTACCATGATTTCTATAGCCTGTTCAGCAACATCCGGACGGAAGGAGTCATGAGCGGGTGTGAAACTGTGGGTGGCACCAACGTACATTTTCCCAGATCCGAAACATGCGCGCGTAATATGTTTCTCTATTAACTATGTCCAACAGACTGCTCCAAATGAGATGCTTAAAGCTGACCAGCGTGCCTGTGATTTGTCTGTTCATCAATAAACGGTATTATACCAGATGGGTGTCACGACTTCACTAAGAACACCACTTAGTAGAACGTCTCACGGTCCCTCCTACCCTTATACACGAATCCCAGTACAATGCATAGCGCGCAGCGCTACTCCCAGACGCCCAGTAGAACATCCCACGGTTCCCTCACGTCTTGTCTACAACTCACTGAACACGCATAGCGCCCAAACATCTACTATCCCACGATAGTATCCAGACCCCTCAGCACACAACACTCACCATTCGACATAGCCAACGTCACAGCAAACCTATGTCCACAGCATCCCATTGCACCACAGCTATCACACAGCTGTTCAGCCACCTCCACAGAACACGTAGATCAAGGCAGCGCCCAACGCTGCCATCTCAATGGACACGTAGCCAAAGCTCCTGTCCAACAGCATCACAGCCCTCCATTGCACCACCAACGGTGCACAAGCATCCAGCCTCCCCCACAGACATGTAGCCCTGGGCAGCGCCCACCGCTGCCACCCCCAACGACACATCAACGAACACGTAGCCCGTATGGGCCCATAGCCAAAGAACCACAGGATGGGGAACTGCCTGGTATAGCCTTAGCCTAGTATATAGTCTCTAGCTCACAGTAGTAGCAGTTCCCCATCTAGCAACTTGTCGTTCCACTTGTCTCTTGTCTTCCCTTGTCCCTTGTCCTCTCATAGTCCCCTCTAGTCCCTCAGCTCCCTCAACTCCCTAGTCACACCTTCCTGACCATTCCTGGTCTAGTCCTTTCCCACACCTTCCTCCCCATTGCCTTGGTCATCTCAATCACTGTCGTCTCTAGTGTTGTAGCTAAGTGATTGCACTAGGCCTTGACCAACCTCCTAGACTCCTCAGTTTGGGTACTCCCCTCCACTGTCCTACCACACCCTCCTGTACCACCAACGTATCCTGTATCCCTTAGTCCACACTGCTCATCGTCGCTGTTGCAGACAGCTCTCATCTCTTTAACACTCTTACTCTTGTAACTCGTCGACTCAACAGGCTTGCTAGAGCCCTTCACTATACTCCCAGTCCCCTCTCACTGAATATCACTGTATTGGACGTCTAAGTCCATCACTGTCACACTAGTGCACTTGCCCTCTGAGTCTTAGTTCAAAGTCTCTTGACTACTAGACAAGCGCTTGTCACTTAAACACCCATCACTGTTGCCAAGGTCGTTCAAACTCTACGTTCCCACGACCCTCTAGACCAACGCACCCGAGGCGCTTAGCCTTAGCAGAAGCGACACTATCAAGCCACAAGTCTCACGTGGAGCCCTTGAAACCCTAGTGTCGTGACAATGGGTGAGTATGAGTTACCAGAGTGAAACACAACAAAGGGTGGATTCGCTTGGGCCGAATAGCCATATATCTGCAAATGGGGACCACTGTGTACGCAAGTAACATCAATCAAAATCCTGAGCAAGCCTAAAGTCCATGAACTTGCGTGTGCTCCTGAAGAAACTCCAACTCATTCAAAATCATCTTCTTGCAGTCTTCGCCCCAGAAAAGCTTGACCACACGATTTGCACCGTCGACCTCTGCTTGCACGAATTCTACATCATTCCTCCACCAGCACTTCTGAATACCGGTAGCTGGTTTCATCAGCCCAACAGCACTAGGGGATAAGCATTTCTGGAGATAGTGCGTTGTTTGAGGAGCAGCGGGCAGGAAGATGACAATCGGCTCACCGCGCCAGTGATCATCCATTCATCGTGAAGTTCTCCCTTCATTGAAGTTTGCACGACGTTGCTCACAACAAAATTGGATACAGCATCCTTAAAACAGCCCATCCTTCAGCAGCGGCTGACAAAACAATTGTCATTGACTCATGCCAAATGCCCGGTGAGACTGCTCGAGCCGCACCTTACATGCCTCGATATCTCCCTTGATCTTGCTCCGATGTGCGAGCTGCCAGGGATACTTGCGCTTACTTGACTTTTCCTGTTTTTCCAGAAGAGTACGGACGTCCTGTAGATCGCTTGTGAAGGAAGGCATGGAGCGCGTCAACACCCGATGATGGTCTCGCACCACACAAAGGACGCTCACCTACCAAACATCGTGATGGCATCCCTAGCAATCACGGTGTGGCGCTCAGTTGAGCATGACAAATATTTGGAAGGGAGGCCTGAGATGAAATCGTTCAAGGTTTTCGTGTAGCTTCCAAGGGTCATCTCGAGTTGTGTGTAAGCATCTTTATTGTCTTGCACCTCCTATCCACCGAGTAAGGTAATGACATCGTCAGTGGGAGTCAAGGTGAAAAGGACGCGGCTTGAGCGGGGACGGTGGTGATGGCTGCGTTTGATGTACCTCGAATGAATTGATCAGGTACGATAAGGCACCGAATGCCCCACTGCATACCGGGATATTCGCCTCCTTTGCAATACCAATCACGTCTTTCACAATGGGCCAGACCGTTTGGGAGGCCGTGTCCTTCATTGTCTTCGTTATTCCCTTGGCGGTAGCAGGCATGGTTGGGTGTTGTTGGAGGTGGGGGTGGTTGAGGTTGAGATGAGATGATTGTATTGCAGACCGCTTCTTATAAGTGACGCAGCGTGGGTGTGAAATGAGGCTTGCAGCAGGAATCCATGCTGCGGTGCACCACGCTATTCCCGAGGCCCACACAAGAGGACTCCGGATCGACTCTCGATCACTGCCGCAGAATGCAAATACTCGTGTCCCACTAGAAATCAAGAGCCAATTTCAAAAAGGCTCACACTCGGCGCCCTAGCTTGTAGCGACAGAAACGATGGAAAGGGAAGGTAGCACGGCAGACAAGCCATCCATTCGACTTGTCCCAGTTTTAATCGCTCAAGGAGAACTCAGACACGTGCCTGGCCTTGGTAACCTCAGATGTTTACAACACTCATGAAAGGCTAGGCTTCACCTCAAAATGCCATTGTTTGGAGCGTAGCCTGAGATTGGGTGACAATACAACTTTGGTGCTCAACCCAGTGTAGGAAGATATTTCAAAACAGATCGTTCGGCATGGGCATCACTAGGCTGCTCTCATTCCCTCCCCCAGATGAGATCTCGCCTCGCCAAATCCCGCCTCGACTCCCTGCATGCGGTATTATGTGACATTTCGATCGTCGGTTCAACACCGCCCACCTGCTGCATGGACCTGTCTAGAAATACCGTGCAAACGGAGAACAAACTATTAGTATTTACAGTCGCGTTTGCGGCAGGCCTATCCCATCGGTCGTGTGTGTTTTACCTGTCACCGCTTCGGCCGTCAATAGTAGTTCGACAGCTCAGGGCATATTGTGTGGAGTGTTCCCCGTTGAGGTGAAGGGTGGGTCATGAGTAGTTACGCAACCTTCGTCTCGGAGTTATCCTGGCATCAATGTTGTGTTTCCCATGCTTAAGCCATTTGGTTTATCGAACTTAACAAGAACGCTCAATCAATAGCCTCATCAAACGAGGACAGTGAAAACTAATGTGGGGCATGTGGAACTGCTACCACCTACATCATCAAGCGTGTCCAGCCATGGCGTCCGATACAGTCGTCATGGCCTCTTATAAGCCTTACGTCGATATGTCTGAGTATTGCCCTGGCATATCCTGTTTACCCCTGTTCATCTTAATGCTGCCCTACATGCATCGGTGCAACAGATGCGTACCACTCTAATCGACTCATTCCCAGGGAACAAACATGGAATGGAGGTGTGGAGGCTGAGCGGCAACCGGGATCCCAACATGGGGTTCACCCCCGGCATCGACAAAGTCGGTGAACGATTGCAAGACCTCTACATGGTCCGGGGGATCAACGTGCCCGCCCAGCATGGCTAAAGCAATCAAGCGTCCCATGATGCTGAGTTCATTGAACTCACCTCCGTCCTGAATATAATGCTACACCCCTGGGCCTTAGGGGGCTAAGAGCGTTATACTAGAGACAGAGGACACAGGATGACAATAACACCCTGTCAAAAACACACGTCACCAACCGTGGAGACCAAAGACGATGACTATAACCCAACGGACCCCCTCATTATTAAATGATGACAGAAAGCTAGAATTACTAAAGTAATTAGATTATGGCCACCATACCATACCTCTAACGATGAGTAAATGAATAAAATTACAATCCTAACCAACACGAGAAATAAACACATGTAACGACAAGCAGAAAGCTGACGTGTCCCTACACCACCGGCTAATACCGGCAACACAAACCTGCGCAAAATAACACGTGCAATCTCCCACGGTAGAACATAAACTTGTACTACCAACCCAACCCACACACACGACTGTCAAATGACAACAATAAAACTCGACGTACCCCCACACACCGAGACGCCCAGCCGAAAAGCCCCGGCTAGCCAATCAAACATAGTCCAAACCCCAACATGTTGAACTGCCCATCTTGACTCCAACTTGAGACACCAACCCACCAAAATGATAAAAATAAAAATCATAAAAGATGAGTAATACATCAACATAAGAGTATAAAACTCGAAGTAACTTGTAAAATAGGGAACACAATCATGGCCCCCATCCCCGCTCGAAAACCCATCGAACGCCCTACCACAATCGAGGCTGCAAGCCTCAAATCCTCTCGAGACCCATGACAATGCCCATCTCAAACCCCCTCTGTTGAACCTGAAGGGAACGACGACCCCCCTCAAGCCCCCTCACGAGTCGCATCTACCCATGAAACACCGACCGAGTCTCCACATGTATCCCGTAAAGCCTTGTCCAAGGAATGGGATCCATTCCCCGACCTTTCACTCGAAAAACTCCTCGACGCACGTGACGACCTCTACGATTCGATCGATCCTAAACTAATAACGAACGATCAAGAAAGCATCGAAACCAAATGCCACGGCAGCGTTCTAGCCCATGACAAACTACCAGACAGAACTCGCCTCCCTCTGCACTACATTCTCAACGTCCTGATCGAGAAGCGAAAAGCACCAACAGTACCCAAAGCTGAGATGAATGACGCCAGGGTACGCACTGAACTACATCGCACTCACCCTAAACTAACATCTGCCTAAGGACGATGCGACAGCTGAGGAGCAATCCAAGGCTAAAGAACGACTAGAGAGGCCTCCCCCCTCCCCCCGGACCAACCCTAAATCCCCCCCATCAACGCCCACATGCTGAGCACCACTATCCCCACACGAAAAATCCCCTGTCGCGATGCCAATCCCCACCGGGGTGATAGCCACCGGCACAATGGCAGGAACCCAACCGAAACCTAATGTTTCCTTTGAGGAAACACCAAGGGCGCAAAGAACCCTCCCCACCGAACTCCCCCCGTTCGACATTGACCCCGACGAGACCGCCACGTCAAACTCGAAAGAGTTCGCACCACCCACTTTCGACCCCTTCGAGTACTTCGGCATGGAAACACCCAAAAAACCGGCCAAAAAATCTAAAATGCGCATCGAATCCGACGCAGACTCGGATATTGTCATACTCGACAACACAGCCGTAGCCACTGCAGACGCAAGACAAGCGACCAAAAGACTCCTGGACGATCTCACAGCAACCTTTGCACCCGACTTCGTCATGAAAGCCTCCGACATCGGAACAGTTCGCATCCTCGACAATTCACGATACAGAGGCCATTTCAGTGCACCCCCTGCTAAAAGATACCTCCCCACAAAAAATCATGATGATGGGGCCGACCTCCTCACCGGTATCATCAATGCAGGACATACCTGGATCTATGTCTCTGTCTACGAACAGCCCAACCCCACCGAGGACGACGCGACACACCTCGCTAAAGCCCTCGAAACTCTCGAGAAGACAAACCTCACCGACGTCATTGCGGAGAACTACATCCCTAACGCCCTGAAGAAGGGAGGAAAGGGACCCAACACACTAATACTCGCATGCAAAACCAAGGAGGCAGAGGAAGCAATCCTTCACCTTACAGGCCTCTCGTACAACCTTAAGGAAGTCAAGTGAACCTTTATCTTCCAGGATGCCCAGCAATGGGGCAACGTCGTCCAGATCACGATCGGAAACGCCAAAGACGACATGACCGACATCCTCAGAACCGTCGCGCAAAAACTCCACCCCTTCATCGAATGGGACAAGAACGATAAATCCGACCGATGGCCGACTTACCTCGCCATCGCCCCCATCCCCGACGCTCCCGTCCACCAAGGAGGACTCCAGGGTAGAGCACAAACTACCTGGGTCCCCTTCCGACAACCCGGCGAGCCACACAACTGGCACGTCACTTTCACTTACGACCGAACCCAAATCAACAAGCTCCAAATCCCTGAAATCGCGGGACAATGGGCCTGGGGAAGCGTCACCATGGCGCTAACCGACTTCTGCCAGGCATGCTGCTCCTGGGGACACACGACGGCACAATGCGGATGGTGGGAGGTACCCGGTGTCCAAGTAAGGGCGAAACGCCCCCAAAACTCTAACGAACTGGAATGGACTGTTGTGGAAGCACTCCACCCCCAAACAGGACAGCCCCTCAAGAGGGAACAGAAGAAACAACCCTCAAGGGAACCAACCCTGACCCCATCCCTACCTGAACCCCCAACGAAAGGAAAGGGTAAAGGTAGAGGAAGGCCTAGGAAGTCCCTCGGACCACCCCAGCCATCACGTCGCAAGTAAAAACCATATACTTGTAGATACCCTTTATACTTGCTAAAAAGAGCCCTAAATAAACCCCACTCCTCCCTGAAATGAGTGAAATAATCCTATGGCTAAGGAAAAATAGCCGAAACACATACCAAGAAAAAATACACATGGACACAACAGAAGAAATTACAGGTAATGGACCCTCCCAGCCCGTTTCTCCTGGGAGCTCAGGATCCCAAGCTAGAGAAATAACCAGCCTTCAGTTAGACCGACTGATTGAACAAGCCAGGGTACGACATGAAGCACGTCTACGGACAGCCCATGCTACGCCTGGCTCCGGTAACTTAGGTTGAACCCCTCTATCTCAGAGTGGTTTGGCTGAGACTACGAGGGTAAGGCAACCAAACCCTACGATGCCAGATGGAGGTCAGTCTGGACATCGTAGCTCAAGCAATGATAACCACAACATTGACACCGGGGCCCTGCGAAGACACCCCAAAGTCAAAGTTAATCGGATTACACTCCGATTGGCTACTCTTAACATTCGAGGAACTGGCCCTGCAAGGGGATCAGATAACAAACTCTTCACAGCTGCAAGGCTAATGAAAAAGAATAAATGGGGGGTTCTAGCCCTCCAGGAAACACATGAAAGCAACGAGGCGCTAAATGCCCTCGAACAATGTAATCCAAAAATCTGGGGCTTTTCTAACCCCAGAATGACCCTGGCACGAGGAACAATCTTCCTCGTGCATACAGACCTTGTCCTAGAAAAAGATAAGAATGAAATAAAACACGAGATCGTAGAGCCCAGAAGGGCCCATTCGATCACAATAGTATGGAACTTGGAAGAAAAGATAACAATCACGAATATCTATGCACCTAATGATGATAATGAGTCAATAGAGTTCTTCTCAAAGATCTCGAATATGTCCCCTAAACCGGATATACTCCTAGGAGACTTTAATAAAGTTGAATCTGAGATCGATAGACAACCTAAAAGGGGTCCACCCCCTGGCCGCATTGTAGAAGCACTACAAGAAAATAGGCGAAAGCTTAAAATGACAGATGGATGGCGTGATCAAAACCCTAACCTCCATTCCTACACATGGACCGCACCGCATGACAATGCAGACGGCAGCAAATCTAAAGTGTGTTTAGATAGAATCTTAACAAATGAACACATGATGAAATGTGGGGCCCAATGGGATCACTTGAACTCACATGAAATGAGTGACCACGATTTTGCAACAATTGCGTTATATGACGACACAATGCCATATATAGGACCCGGGCTGTGGAAAATGCGGACCGAGGACATACAGGATGACACAATAATGGAAGAAGTAAGACGCATCCTACTCACGTGCCAATGAAGATTGGAAGCAGATGCACCAATAGATGAGTGGATCAAAACTAAAGATAAAATACGCCATGTATTCTGTACAGGGCAAAAGAGCCATGGAAAACAGCTCAATAAAAAAGTAGACGACCTTAAAAGGAAAGTCAAAAACCTCAAAGACCGTAACAGCCGATGTGGTTCTATAATAATACAACAAGAAATAGAACAGGCAGAACGAGATCTTTCGAAAGAAGGACGACGACACCTTGATAAAGCAGCAGAAACGTCTGCTGCACGTTACAACCTAAAAGGGGAACTTGTGAATAAATACTGGTTCGCCGTTGGAAAATCTGTACAAGCAAAACAGACAATTCATGCACTTATGGACAATACCGAACCACTGCGCAATGGGACTGGCACGACAGGTCCAATTAAAACTAATACAGACGAGATGCTAGAAATAGCAACTAAATATCATGGGAACTTACAGCAAAAACCTGAGATGACACCTGAAAGGGAAGCTGCCACGCAGTGTATGACCAATCTGATGAAAGATAAAACATTCGATGAGAAAGATAAGAAAATCTTATCGGATAAGATTACACGCAAGGAAATAAACGATGCCATTCGCCAAAGCCAATGTGGTAAGTCACCCAGAAGGGACGGCTTCATATATGAATTTTATAAAAAACTATTGGACTGGGAAAAACTCCCACCAGGGGATCCTGTATTGGGACGAAAGGATTACCCCAAAATCACAATAATCCTGGAAAAAGTAATGAACAACTCCCTGAGGGAACGCCATGGTGTTCCCCAGGCATATTCAGAAGGACTAATGTCCGTTCTATACAAAAAGGGAGATAGACGCGATATTTGTAACTACCGCCCAATTACCCTGTTAAATACAGACTATAAGCTTGAAACAAAATGCGTTGTGATGCATCTTGGAAAAGTCGCCTACAAAGTGCTACACCCTGACCAGGCCGGTTTCGTCCCTGGTAGAGACATCCTTGACCATGTAAAACTGTCAGCAATCAGGGTCTCCCCCCTACCCCGCACCGATAGTCAGGGTCTCCCCTTTGCTCCACTTGTCTCATGTCAGTGGTCAGGCCCCTCTCTCATCTAATCTTATCTTCTTATCTCTTAGTTCTTATCTCTTATCCCTCCTGCCTGTGCACACATATTTACTAATACACTCATTATATTTCAACCTATCTCTAACTATCAGAGTCTCACAGGCAT
>WSTW01000711.1:0-10203 GCA_019632305.1 Tulasnella sp. 403
GTCGGTCGAGCCTAAATTGCTGTTAGGTTCGCGCGAACGAAGGCACGGATGGTAAGACAACAACGGTGCCGACTGCGCAAGAAAGCAAACCATGAAAATCAGATCTCGTTGGACCCCCAAAAGGGTAGGAATTCTGGAAGGATGGCTCACAAGAAGTAGGGGTTCGGTGTAACTGGCCAGTGGGGGTCGAGAGTCAGCCAACGGAGGTAACAATGGCGTTCTCGAGATATCTGACGTATATATCTGGTTATGGCGATGCTTGCTGGCTCGGGATGAGTTGGGTTAGATTTGAGTAAGTCGGTGTAGAAAACGTCGGCGACGCCAGCGCCGGAGCAGAGAGACTTGAGAGGAGCGGCGACTCCCATAACGGGCCCCTCTTAGAAGCCGTTGGTGCAATGTCTGCGCGCTTAGATAGTGATGGACACTTTCTATTAGCCGAGAGATATTGCAGCTTATTAGGTGCCTGCGTTCTGTGATGCAGGATCGTCCATGTCGGAGCGACGGTTCAAGGTCCAATTCACTCCAAAGACAAGACGCGAGATGACAACAGCGTGACGAGACAAGAGCGGGGCGTTTTCAAACTGGGGAATGTCAAAAGATTCGTCGTGTCTCATAGGCGTTGGTCAGCGGGGCAGGGAGTACTTTGATGATGGTGGGATCGCAAGGTTTGATATGTTTGTTATGAGTTGTACATCTCACGGTTTTTCGTTACCATCGACTACAGCTACGGAGCTACGGAGCAACCAACCCGCCGGCTTCCTGCCGAAATTCCAGTGTTCCCGGGCATGTAGTATCTGGAGGTACACGAGACACGCTCCCAAATGCCTATACCTTATCCGGAATAGTGACGTCGCTCAGTACAGGCTAGTGACTATACGATTTAGCATCAATTTTACTGGAGCTAACAGACCCCCCGCCGCCGGCGGAGACTTGCAAGAGATCATCCACACGGGGTTCTGGTCTACTACATTTCGACGGTGTAGAAATCAGTCGTGGAAGCGCAAGGGACTCAGGATGGTTGTCGCGCTTCTGACGCGACGCGTGGGTTCAAGACTGAATAACAAATGTTGCATCCGCGTACAAGTGGCGGGGACTCTAAGCGTGGAAAGGAGGTGGCAGCAGGCTCTGGGGTAGACTTTGAAGGATATCCAACTTATACTCGGTCGTGGCTCTGCCATCTTCCACGCGCTATCGGTTTAGTGCCGCGGCGGCCTTGATCGGAGTACCCGTATCGAATACGCCATTAACTTCTACCGGCCACAGTCGATCTTACTTATTTCTCATATGTGTAACTGGTACGAAGTAGTCGGCCTTGCCTATTGCTGTTCCGGGTATAGTGTCTGGCATCGAAGCTTGATAGCACCATGTTGACGCCACAGTGCGGAGCGGTAAGCTGGGTCGGCGGACCTCTCCCAGGACACGATTCACGGTATACCCAAGGAAACGAGATACCAGAGTATATTGACGTGGGTTTCCCGGTAACACGATGAGGAGGGCGATGGAGACTGTCTGGCAGAGCGGCTCTACTAACCAAGTACCCTGTCGATTCCGAAATTACAGAAGCATGACGGCGGCTTCGGGTCCACAAACTTGAATCCCAGTCTGTTCAACTTATACCATAAAAGGTGTAACACGCCGCACAAAGGAGAGTCGTGACATTTCATATTTCCGGGGAACAGAGATACAGTTCCTTGATGGTATACGTTGGAGACACCCTCCCCACGATCGTCATATAGTCCGCTTCGCCATTGCCCAATCCTGAGTCATGGTTGCAACGCGCATTTGGATGTGGTGTTTGCAGGTTGGGCATTGTAGCATGGTGCTAAGAGGACCAAACACCGAGGCCAAGGAACTGGACGTCGTATTTTGGGGTAAATCTTGAAGCAGAATATCGGCGGCATTATTCTGCCACGCTGATTTTATTGATTGCCGGCTGGCAGCTGTACATCCGTCAGTCAGTTCGTGTTCGAAAGGCTGCCATACGAGAAGGCGCCTGAGTGTATCATAGTGGTCCACGTGGAGTAGAACGAGTCGTCGGAGATAGATAGAACCCATCGTCAGGGCGTCACCCTCGGTGATGTTGGTCAGAGGAATGCCAAGGGTGTATTGGCTGGCGATGATGCAGACGGAATCGGCGGCATAGGACGCCGCAGTAGAGTATACTCGAATGGGATCGGCGGAGGCGTGATTGGTCAGCGCATCCCAGATACTGGCATTCGCATGGGGTATCGTGATTCCGTAGTCAGCGAGGCAAGCGAGGGCTTGAGCTATGGTATCAAGGGTAGGTCCATATCGTTCGCAGGATCTACCAACAGAGATTGATCAGCGTACATGGACGCTCATGTCGCAAGGATACACACATACAGATCGTAGATGGCGTGAAGGACAATGTTGAATACGACGGAGTCTTGTTGGACATGGATTGTTGGCAACGGGGATGACGACTGCGACCAAAGTCTCGGTGGGCTACTCGGTGGAGGCGCGTAGGAGGCCAGCTCTCCTTGGTAACCACCACCGACACAGGGTGGGGCCGAACCAGTGGGCGACCAGTTCACGTCAGGCGGGGAATTCGGAGAGGTAGAGAGGAGACCACCAAACATATTGGCCGACTTGGAAGCCAAGATGAAGTGGTGACAGTAGAAAAATACGGAATCGCTACGTCAGGACGAGGTCAATCATCCGGGCGATCTGTCCGACGCACGGAAACCTCACATGGTATGAACTATGAGATCGGGCAGCCGACCACCTACTCCGGGCAGGATCGCAGCCGGAAAGAACGCAGTCGAAACATTTATCTGTGTCGACGCCTGGAATTGTTGAGATTCGCCAGTTTGAGGTGCCTGCCCCGGTAAACCGGAGTCAGTCAAGCACAGCACACACCGGGAAAGACGAACCATGGGAACTAAGTGTCAGGAAAGTATGAACTAGTATTGAGGCTCGAAGAGCTGAGTATATATGAGGTTTGTAAATCAGCGCACGAGGTGCTCGAGGCCGGGGAATGTCGTCACGAAACCTCGTATTCTCGGGAAACACTCGTACAAGAAACCGGAGGGCCTGATGGTTGATCGACTCTTCTCGAAGAATCCTAGGGCGTCCATACGATGATGCCAGGCTCCAAGTAGACGCTGTAACGGCAACACAACAATATACCCATCCGTTAGTTGGGATCCGGACTAGACTGGAATCGTCCACTCACTCACAAAGGGGTTGCGCAAATCGCCGCCCACTTGCTGCTATATCCAGACTAGATCGACAGCCACTGATCTTTGGTGGCATAGCTATTGGCTGGCGCGGCGAACGTCTCCTCATGACTGCAAACCCTGCTTACTAAGCGACGACATCCCTTTCCGAGCATCCATTCGTCCTTATGGCCAGTGAACCCATAGAAACATCTACAGTTGAAGGCGACATCGCTAGATTGACGTATGACCCTCTTGATATCTCTCAAATCTCCAATTGTGTACGGGACGATCGGGCTGGGGCCCTAGCCCTTTTTGTGGGGACCACCAGAGACAACTTCCAGGGCAAGTCTGAATAGAAACCGAGACGAGATCCTCAATCTGATACTGAGCTATGTGCAGGACGGAAAGTAGTTCGGTTGGAATACGAGGCGTATACCAAACTCGCCATCAAGACCCTAGCAGAGATCCTGCAGCAGTCGCGTCAACTCACAGATGAACGTGGCCCAGGGGACACCTTAGAGGACATAACTCAGGGCGCAGAACGGCTGATTCGGTGTGCAGTGCACCACCGACTTGGGAACGTTCCAGTAGGAGAAGCAAGCATCATCATCGCAGTGTCCTCTCCACACCGAAAGGTAGCCTTTAAAGCGTGCGAGTATATCCTCGAGGAAGTGAAACTGAAGGCCCAGATCTGGAAGCGAGAATGGTACGAAGGGGAGCAGGTCAATGAGGCCCACTGGAAGGAAAACTTCCCTCGATGTCTATGATATCATAGCTGCTTAAAATGCCGATTTCATTCAGAGATGCCGCACGGCTACGAGGAGATAGGACCATACATCGGTAAGGGGCAAACGCGGCACCTTATCGCATCGTTGGCATATCTACAGATGCCTTGTTTCCGATCGCATCTTCTGCGCGCCAGAGGCTGGTCACGGTCTTTGGAATCGACAAGGAATTATCATCACCCCGGTCGGTCATATAAAGTCAAGGGTACTAACCTTGTTTTGGGTGTAGAAGTTCAATCCTCCTTTACCATAGAAAGAGATGTCACCAAGGAAGCTAGCCTGGATCGACAAGAGCTAAGATCAGCGCCCTGGAAGAACCATGCCGGTGAAATCCACAAGGCTAACCTTGTTTCCGGACCAGGAGAACTGTGGTAATGGGACTGGGATCGGCACATTAACCCCAATTTGGCCCACGTTCACTTCGCTTTCAAACTTCCTCGCCGTGGCTCCAGATTGAGTGAATATAGCTGCACCATTACCGTACTTGTTGGAATTGATGATCGCCAACGCATCATCCAACGTATCCGCTTGTATTACCACAAGAACGGGCCCAAATATTTCTTCCCTGCACGTGTACGCCGTTAATCAGATCCGTGCCGGAGCCTCGATCAAGCGAGGCACTCACTTGTATGCCCGCATGGTCGTGACTGCTTCGACAACAGTTGTGCCAACGAAATTGCCCTTTTCATACCCAGGAACCACTATGCCGCGGCCGTCAAGGTGAATCTTCCCTCCCTCTTCCGCCACGGATGCGATCAAGCCTTCAACACGCCCCTTTGCATGAGGACTGATCAATGGCCCACTTGAAGACCGAGTAAAGGTAAACAAGGCGCCCGCAGATAAGAAACGTTGGTGTCTACGCACAGATCCGCTCCTTGTTCGAACCCGCCGCTGACCTTCAGAGCCTTTGCCCGATTGACAATGTCAGGGATCCACGATCTAGATGCCAAGGTCAAGATCCGCCTAGGTATCAACCAGGTTCACATGTCAGGGACTCACTGGGTCGCCCCGACAAGAATGGCTAGATTAGGACATCGAAGGCGGATCGAGAGGTCAACCGGACGTCCGCAGAAGAAGCACCGTGCGACACACCAACCGAGATTGCCATGCAACGCTGGCCAGCTGCGCCAAAGGCGGCACCGATAATCGAATTGAGGGCGAGATTCTTGTTGCCTAGAGGGTCCAGGCTCGTTGAGACACAGGTAGACGCCCCTCTGTTGAATAACGTACAATCGGGCATTACTATCGCATGGTTTTTGGCCCCCAGGTTCGCCTGAACACGTTTTCCATTCCTGGTCCCCCTGCGAAATGACCGATCAAATCTTGCAACAACCTCGGTCTTCTGACCCAGCTTACCTATCGTAAATGTGCTTCCCAGCCTTATCTCCACCAACAAAGCTGATGGCTCGGATAGAAGGGTGGTCGCATATGTTGTTGACAGTGCCGACCGTCCCGTGAACGACGTTCAGGACACTGCGCCAAAATAATTGGTTATAATCACCTATGACGACATAGCTGTTGTAGGGAAAAATAACACGAACCCAGGAGGCAAACCGGCGCGTTGGCACAATTCTGCTATGATCATAGCAGCCCCAGGATCCCGTTCACTGGGTTTCAGGACGAGAGTGTTCCCCGTAGTGGTAGCTAATGGGATGGTCCATAACGGAATCATCCTGAAATGAAACGATATGGTGAATATAAGACCGTATCAGGCTAAATTCGGGACCTACGCAGGAAAGTTGAAGGGAGCAACACTACAAAGTGAGGGGAAGGGCATTAGTCGAAGATCAAATCAATAAGACCCGTCTACAACCTTGCGCAGACACCAAGGGGCACACGGCGAGTGTAAGTATCCATATCCTTGCTGACTTCCAGTTTTTCACCCATCAAGTTGCCAGCGATGCCACAAGCCGTCTCGACAACTTGAAGTCCACGCAAGACATCCCCGTGAGCATCGTTGAAGGTCTTTCCTTGTTCAAGGACAATGCTGGAAGCGATTGCGTCGGCATTCGCACGCAACAACGCTTGCAGCCTGTTTTGTACGTCAGCGACAAGGAGATTATCCGGAGCAATCAACATACTCTAGCGCAAAGCGCTGCCTTGTCAGGATACTCGTACGGCTCCATGTCTTGAAAGCAGTCTCAGCAGCAGCAACTGCGTCGTTGAATTCTTGTGACGTCGTTTCTGGCACACGGTTCAAAACCGTCTGCGTGGACGGGTCATGCACTTCCAACCATTTGTCCGTCTTGCTCTCGACGAACTCGCCGTTGATGAAGTTTTTCGTAGTTCCGCCGGTGGTGCTGGTGCCTTTCCAGTTTGACAACTTCTGGGCCGCCGCTTGCGCCAAAGGCGACAGTGAGCCACTGTGCGTCGCATATCTCCTGGATACACTCTTCGTAACGGTGGAAAGGTTTCGAGGCTTCAACGCCATGGTAGGAGAGGGTACGGTTCGGTTTGAATGTGATGTTGAGAAAAAGGTGAGCGCTGGTGTGACCTGGGTCCCGTGCCTCCTTGTGCCGCCCGGAACCGCGAGAAGTGTGGTGTGATTTTCCCACGTTCCACCTCCAACTTACGCATTCGCCGGGCTCCGCCTTGCATTTGGTCATGGAGCGGCTGAACGGCCGCTTATTACCACGCTTTTGGCCAGTTTGGTGGTCTGTCCTACCATGAACCTGGCCTCGATGGTATCACACGCTTCTGCCTCGAACGAACCGAAGGGACTACGTCGGGTCTCCGCATTTCATTGGCAGCCAGACTTACAGATTTTGCCTCTGGGCTAATGTAAGTTCTACCTCTCTTGTACCGCTGCCTTTCTGCCGATTTCAATCTTGTTACGCAATGTTCAACCCTCAACAAGGCTGCGATACCCCAAGAGGCAGCACACCGTTAGACTACGCCTTTCCTGTCCAGCCCGAAGTTGCATCAGTGGGTGTCTTGCATCGCTCCCCGTAACCCCTCCTGAATCCCTGCTGGTTATCAGGGCTGTTTCGAAGGAACGGGCGTTACGTCCTCGCCACTTACTTCCTGATGCATTCCTTTGACTAGTCAATTTGAATTTGAAAGGGAAGCAAGATTGTCACGACATTTAATTCCAGTTCTATGGTATGTTCCAGGACTTCGTCAGACCTCGAGGTTGAAGCATAGCCGTGTTGGTAGGGAAGGAAGTTTCGTTCTTCATTTGTCCAATAGATACATACGGCAAAGAGTCCAATCATAGAATTTACAAGGGAGAAGCTACAACACAGTAGCATTTTCTCCAGAATAGCGACTTTGGGAGGATCCCAATGCACCCCAAAGACTCACAGCTTCGGGGACCCCAAAACCGAGAAAGACCGAAGACTTCGAGCGTCTAACCATGCGCATCATTCATGCCCAGGAATACGTGCAATACAATACTGAACCGCCGATACAATGCGCCATGCGTTAACAGTACCCTGCACAAAACGGGCCAAAGTCCCATGTTTGAACCCAACCCGAAAGGTGGTTTGCTGTGGCGGCGCTCCGGGGGCCGATCATGCGGACCCGGCCACATTTAGCTCAAGCTCCTAGACGAATCCAGACCATTTCTTTCGGCCTTAGGTCATGGGTTTGAGTTCAGAGTGCAAGCAAGCTGGTTTATCCATCCCGCAACAGAAATCTCCGGGGCCATGTCAGGAGGGTTGGAGCTCCATCTTTTTGACCTCAAACATAGTTAGAACCCAACCCGAAGGGTGGTTTACGGTGGGCCGTGACGCTGGACCGGTCATGCGGATACAGCCACATTTGGCTCAAGCTCCTAAAAAAAACCTGTCCTGTTAGTTACAAGTGTCGGTGTTAGGTCGTAGGTTTGAGTTCAATGCGTGAGCAAGCCGGTTTACCCATCCCTCAACAGTAATCTCCGGGAATCGGGGAAGCCATGTCAGGAGAGAAGCATGGCTCATAGCAAGGAGTGGAGCTCCATCTTCTGGCCCTCACAACATACCCGCGGTCTATCGAGGATGAAAGCTAATTGTGGATTATTGATCCCGTTGAATGAAGAAGGTCCAACCGACAGGTGGCAAGCAATCCAAGAATAGCCTTCAGCCATCTATTGAACGTCGGGAGCATTACTTTGCTAGTCTTCCATGGCTATGTCGATCGCCACTCCTTAGAAGGCCCTGCGCTGCAAGTGTATGTCCAAGAAGACTCCCGTGCGGCATAAGCTCACGAAGCGAGGTTTCTTGCGATGACAGGGAGGTTGTAGGTTGGACACAAAGCCCATTAAGCGTATTTTCTAGTCCCATTCAGCTGGATGGAAGACTAATCATTCGTCTGGATTCCGATGAACAGCGGTCAAGTCGACCCTGGACCCTCTGGTGGGACAAAGACTTGGGCCAGAACAAAGTAAAACATGTCAAGCGGTAGGACGTTGATATCACGTTTCAAGTATGACATTATGATGTTTCGAAGCGAAGGAGGGGGAGGAGAGGCAGCTGTGGTGGATTGAAACTCCGACTGAAATTGATGTATTCAATTTTCTGCGTGGAGTCTCGAGGTCCTTCAACCTGCTCCGCCCAGTCAGCTCAAGACCTCAACGTTCCCGACCTCAACCACCCCAGCCCATTCCCCCGTCCCTCCGTCTTCTTCCTTCCGATCCCCCCTCTCCTCCATCATGGCCGCCTCCTCCGTTCCGACCCCTCCCAGTACGTATCCTTCTCGTCCAGATCTCAATGACGCTCATTTATCCATTTTGACTGACTTGCCTATCACAGAGTCCGGCGACGCGTCTCCTCGTGCTGGCTCTCCTAACGCTCTCCTATCCCCCGGAGGCGAAGGTCTGACCATTCGCTCGCTCGTAACCACACGAGAGGCCGGCGTCATCATCGGCAAGGCTGGTAAAAATGTCGCCGAGCTCCGCGAGCAAACTGGAGTCAAAGCCGGTGTCTCCAAAGTCGTACCTGGCGTACATGAACGAGTCCTCAGTGTCAGTGGCACCGTTGAAGGAGTGGCCAAGGTGAGCTGGCTCTTTGACCCTCAATATTCGTGTCCGCTGACTAAGTTTTACCCTCCAACTCAGGCGTATGGCATCATCGTGTCGCAGCTGCTTGCTGCCTCCGTCCCAACCTCCCCTACTGTTGCTGTTGCTCCGGCCCCCACCCACACCTCCCTTCGCCTCCTCATCTCGCACAACCTCATGGGCACCATCATTGGCCGTAACGGTGCAAAGATTAAGGCCATTCAAGATGCCTCGGGTGCGCGAATGATTGCCGCCAAAGAAATGCTGCCCCAGTCCACGGAACGCATTGTCGAGATTCAAGGTACCGGCGAAGGTATCGCTCGTGCCATTGAGGATATCGGTCGCTGCCTGCTGGAAGACTGGGAGCGTGGTCTTGGAACTGTCCTCTATCATCCTACACCCGAAAATGAGCAACGTCTCGGAAACGGAACTCGCCGCGGTCCGTCCTACGGCCCTCGTGAACGCCGTGCCACAGATGGTGCTGACCACCCAGTCGACGCCCGCCGTGGGAGCGTCACTTCCGGAGCCAATGGCGCCACTTCCCCTCCTCCCAGTCAAGCTAACCTCCGCACTCAAAATATCAGCATCCCGTCTGACATGGTTGGCTGCATCATCGGCAAATCCGGCAGCAAAATTACCGAAATCCGACGTCTCTCCGGGTGCAAGATCTCGATCGCCAAAACTCCTCACGACGAAACCGGCGAACGCATGTTCACCATTATCGGGACCCCCGAGGCAAACGAGAAGGCCCTCTTTTTGCTCTATAACCAGCTCGAGAGCGAGAAGGAACGTAGGGTCGGACGTGGTGACGCCGAAGACCAGTAAGCCTCCCCCCGCCCTTGAACCTTTGCTCACTTCACCATTCAACGTACGATGAGAGCTTGATTGATCTTGTTGTACTTCTGACGCACATGCATTCCCTTGTACCTGTCATATTGCTGCCATATCGCCAACCCCCCCTGTACCTCCCCTATTCCGTCCGATTGGCACTATTGGGCTTTCCCATCGCTTTGTTCACTATGTCCATACCAAATCCTTCCTGTGCTCCTAGTCGCGAAGTGAAGCTTGCGACTGTAATATCACTACTCGGTCGCTCTTTGTGTTTTCTTGCAGGTAGTAACACGCGTTGAAAGTTGTGGCAAAACGTGTATCATTGATCCATGTATTACGAGTGACGTTGTCGAGATCATTCATTCCCCTCCAGAACAGCGAGTGAACAGGGCGAGGACATAGGCAAGCCAGACGAACAGGGTGCGGGTAA
>WSTW01000713.1:0-10197 GCA_019632305.1 Tulasnella sp. 403
GCAAAGCATGTGCTCCGAACACATCGGGTCGGCCGGAGGACCCCACGCGCCGATATCCAAACGCCGTGAACCGATATTCTCGGGAAGGCAAGACCGTAACAGGAGGACGGAATGGATTAAAAATGGGAACACCCACACAAACGCGTTCCATGACCCGTCGAGAGACAGCTTTACGTAGAAATATCGCAGACGTCGTGCTAAATTCGTCTCAGTCCCTCGGCAAGTCGAAAAAGCCATTTTTAAAATGAACCTACATGTCGAGGCAAATTGCCAAGCCAAGGAGTGCCAAATACAACGTGAACGAGATAAGACGTCATTCCACAACACGCACCTAGAGGGCAGCTCCCACCAAAACAACGGAACGCTCACCGTCCGTCGTATCATCGGAAAGATTTCGTGCAGGGGCAGCAGAGTTCTTCGAGAAAATGCGGTGCAGCACGTCGATCCCTAGACCGGCCGGTCCGTCCTCCAGTGTAAACAGGGCCGCCGGCAACAAAAGCCATCTCCCAGAAGAGGACGATCCGTTGGGAAACGAAGAGATAGCCGGAGGGAAAACATGAGTTTGGTCCCTGATCATGAGGAGGCCCGACGTCGCGGTATCTGTTGTTATCGGACGCGGGCAGAGCGCGACCGCCCCGAGTGGAGGTTAGAGATCGTCTCACCTTGAGTGACCGAGACTGGGCGTAGTGGAGCATATCCGTGTTCCTACACATAGGGGCGGGCATGACACGTAAAAGCGAGCCGAGCATTGTGGCATGTTGGAAGGATTGCGAACATCAAAGAACATACCACGAGAAAAAGTATATTTCTGAGTTTCCTTGTTGGGATTGAGTCGAGGAGTGTTGAGTGGTGGTCTTCGAATACCCGAGACCGATGCGCACTTGACAGCTTCAACCTCCTTCACCTGAACCTGGATTTGGCAAGAGCTCGACTCGTCACACTCCCCGAAAGGAAATTCATAGAGACTCACCAGAGACGCATGTACCTTTGGAAGAAACAATCACGATGGGGACTGTATCCAGGAGAGGGGGTGTAAAAAACTCACTGCGGAAGGTTCGGAAGAGTTGGGATATGAACGGACATTGAGTGACAATAACGAGGAACTCCGAAAAACTCCCCGTTTCCAACATCGCGTCACAACCTCTCGGACACCTGCACGTCGGAAAGTTCAAGAAAAGCGTCAAAAACGAGGCCAATGGCTATGTTGCGAGGTAAATTCTTATATATATATATTTTTACTTTTTACTTTGCTAGCCACTGCACCACAGCTCACCTCGGTGGACGACGGGTTGAACTATCCGCAACCGCAGGATAGCATGGCGATCACTATTACATCCGAGATCCCCAAAACGTCTATCGCATCCACAAACCAACAGAAAACGCCACTGACAAGTCAAAAACTCCGGGGCCGATGCCTATTTCACACTACCACATGCATAGCTCTTAAACTTACCAACCCCAATTGAGCTCCCTCCGTGTCCACTTGACCGCCCAAACCTGGTTAAAAGAAACGCCTCAGGCTGCAAGGCAAGCGGCTCCGACTCCACCCAAACTTACCCGCGTTCCTGATCACGGCCCACCATACCCCGTCCATCCAAATCCGAAAGAGGTGGCTTGACTGTAATTTCGAGCCGCCCCTCTGGCAGGGTTGCGTCGTCATCATACGGGCAACACGTGTGGGCCGAATAGACAAAATGAAACGCAGGTGGCATCAACCAACCCTCACAGACCCGACACGTAACGCAACCCAAAACCCTCCCGGCCACCATGCAATGCTCAACACAAGCACGAAGGTCATGGGATCAACAAAACGACCCAACGCGGTCAAATTTCAAACAGCACCACCGATCTACGCGTTCTGTGACAGTTTCACTCCAAGGCGCCCACAACAACCCGTCACCAACAATCGTCTTCGCAGCCGCCCAGATCACCTGCAACCCACCCAAAGTCCCTTCAAAAGAAATGAAATAAAAAACAGGACCCAAAACTCCCGCAGAACCCGATCCGCGGATGTGCACGAATACAGTAATCCCCAAAGCTAAAATACTAGACGCACGACGCCCTGTAAAACGCCCCCACGTTTTCGGCCGTCTTGTCCATGATCATGCACGTACGATAAAATATCCATTCGCTCGCGATGCACAGCATATCATCACGCGCCAGGAGACGGACGGGGAATCAGACTGGAAACGGTCGCGGCCCGCGATACACTCTCATCGATCCGAACCAGCAAATTACACGTTTACTCTGACCACAACATGTAGGGACCTTCGGCTAACGAGCCTGCCATGCGATCGAGATCTCAATAGGGTAATCTCTACCCAAAGTGTGTTGTGCTCAGCGGATTACACGTGCGGAGGACGGCGCTAATAATTTCAAAATCCCAAAAGACACAGCAGCGTTATGGGTAATAGACTACAAGTACAGCGAGGGAAGGACAAGTCGCCTCCACCACCGAATCGAAAGTGTGGAACCAAAGAACAGGGAAAAAGTTGGGGGTTTGATAGTGATCGAAAAAGCAACGAAAATTGTACATACACTTTTCAAGACAGCAAAAAGAAGGTGAACAGCGCAGAGAAGAAACGTTTGTAAGCTTTGCTATGTTTTACACTGGAAGAAAGCAAGTGGAAACCGAAAAACTGGAGGGTTTGTGAGGTTTGTCGGAAAACTCGAACGAGGAAGGCGGACAACAAAGATAAGAGGATCGCTGCCCTAGGAAGGAGCCAAGAGCGCGCGTTGAGCACGAGTGTCGCGCGTAACGCCAAAGACATGTCAAGGAAGTGCAGCGTGACACTGTCGTGTTCAGATCCCCTTCGTTGTCGCCAGACGGTTGTATGTCGCGTGTGGGTTGAGCCGCGGAGGGAGGTGGAGGAAGCCGGGGAGGTATCGTAATTACACGAGCGTCGTCGAAATATAGATAGACGTTTCAATTCGTGAAATCGGTGGCATTTCCCAATCGCAGGGAGGGGGGTAAAGTCGAGAGAGTCGATAAAATAAGTCCAAGGCAATAGATGCGGTCGTGTGCAATGTGTGACGCAGGGGTAAACCTTTGAGCGGGTGGTTCACCGGAATTCAAACGACGGGGTCGCTTTCTCGGGTATGTGGGTGAGCGATAGCTGCTGGTATCTGCATCGACGAATAAAAAGCATCAGTAAATTGAGTTTTCCTGGATTTTCATGGTGCAAGATAAGGTTGCTCAGGAGAGGGACGTACGGTTCGGAATCCGCGTGGTAGTAGAACCCGGTCATCGTCGCTGGACCGGCGGAACGAGATTTCGGGGCAGATGCAGGCGCACCAAGGGTCGGGAAGTCGTCGTTATCGTCAAACGAGGGGGCGTTGGGATACGCACTCGAGCACGTCGAAGCCCTTCCCGAAGGGTTGAACTCGACGCAGACGTAGTAGAATCCTGAGTAAATTAACCCGTGTTAGAGGTTGGACTGGCGAGACATACGTGGAGGGCATGCTTACCTGCAAAGCTAGCGCCATTGACGTCCTTGACTTTCCAGTCCGGGACGAGGAAGCGTTCCTTCCACCTCATGAAGACCACGCCGCGCTTGTCTCTTTGCCTATCGCTTATCGTCAGGCCTGGTCTGCGCAATTCGCTCCGCATGCTTCTGAAGGCCGGGAAACGGCTCCAGTGGACAAGGTCCTCCGTTTCTGAAGCACCGTAATCATGGGTGAGGAAGCCGAAGCGTTCGCCGATGATTTCGGCATCAAAGTAGGTGGTCAATTCGGGATAATCGTCAGTGAGACCGTTGATGCGGAGATAGCCGCAGAGGAAGGAAGTGGCAAAGTCCACGTCCTGAAATAGCGGATGGATACGTGGATTTGAAGCATTGGCGAGGAGGATACGCGAAGCGGGAAAAAATGCGAGCACAAGGAACGTGAGTAAGAAGCGAGGAAAGGAGTCATGGAAGAAAACTCACGATGATGGTGATGCTGACTTCGTAGTTGTTTCTCCCGGATTTCTGAGTGCCCGAGAAAGAGGCGCCAGGGTAGAGGCAGTGATTTCCGCGAGAGGTGCGGGATAACCGAGTGATGTCGGCGCATGGATCTGGCAAAGTAAAGGAGGTGTAAGAGACGGGGAAAGATGAGGACGAGGGGGAAGGGCGTGAGAAGGAGTTGGAGCGGAGGTGGTCGGAGGGACGGTGGTGCTGGTCGTCGAGGAAGGGGGACGAGGGAGGGCTTGAGAAGATCGACTCGGTGGGAGACGAGGACAGCGACGGGCGAGACGAGGCATCAGAAACATCGGAACGTGAGCGTGGTTTGGTGAGGGAGAACGGAGAGCTAGGCAGGTCGGGGAGGAATGCGGAGGGAGGGGCTACCACTGGACTGGATTGACATCTGGGATTGGTCGGGATTGAAATCGGACGTGTCTGAGGAGCTACTTTGGATGGAACGTTGGAGAGCATGAGTGCGGTAGTTGTAGCGTCGGTGGCGACGTTTGGCTTGTCGTTTGTATGCGCAACACCGCGTTTGAGACTCAAATCAGTGGCAACGAGGGCAGCATTGACCAACGCCCTGTCTGGTGCAGCGAGACAATCCGAACACATGGAAGTTGTGGATGGAACGGTGCGGATGAGGATGGAGTTGCAGATGGAGCAGACGGAGGAATTTGGCGGGACAAAGGTGTCGTCTTTTATGCTGTGGATGTCGGAGGAGGGGGTGTCTTGGACTGGAGATGGAGTGTAGATTGGCATTGTGGGTGATACTGGAGGGAGGGGCGAAGGAGGGGTTTGTAGGGGAGCTTTCGTGGGGGGTCGATGGAGGAAGGGCCTCAAGGCAGATGCTCTTATGGACGAGATTCCAGGGCGGACTGCATTATGTCAGCGGCCTTAAACCATACCCTTGACCGAAATCCAGCGACCCGGCATTCGCCTGTCCACCACAACGGCCCTCTCATCCGCACAGTCCCACTCTCTTCGCCATCGACAACATTCTCGGCGCTGCCTCCACCATCGTGCTCGACATTGGGGACCCTTGACCCGCGCTATACCCCACGCGGCATAACGTACCCAACGCAGCGGAGGCTCCCCTGTCATTTCATGTCGCGCTCATTTTTCGTCAAATACACCAGCCGTGACGGACGAAGCAGGTCGGAACACCACGGAATCATGACTGAAAAGAGATAGAGTCTCACCGCAAACTGGCCTTGCTGCAATCGGTATGGCTCGAGAAGCACGGTCGATCGAGTTGTTAGGTGGCTGTTGCACCTCTCGTGGTGTCAAAACATACCACCTCATCCCACTCGATCGTCATTCTGCTCCATGATTTCAGCTGTCTTGACCCGCCGGGAAGGCCTCGCCTCGCATTCAAGCGTGTCATGCCACGCTACCACCAACACCCCCCCAGATTCGATATTTCGCTACCCAGCGCAGTGTAACTTTTTGTTATCGATGGCGCACCCTTCGCAACCATCCCTCAGAAGTACCGCCAACGACATCAGGGCTCCTCCCTTCCCCCGAGCCAGGTTCGCCCTTACCCTTGGAACTACCCTTTCCCGGCTTCTCCACCTCCCATCCCGGACCAACGATTCCGGGCGTCTTTAACTCGGTCCCGCACTGCCTGCCCACTCTAATCTGCTACGGGTACCTCGTCTGCTAGGGAGCCTTGACTCCAACTTTCGTCAACTCCCGCCTCGACCCCTCCGATTGTACTATTTGCCGCTATATAACACCCACTCGCGCTGCGGCGAGATAGCAACGGCACGCTTGGGTGATGAATGATGCTTCGCAATTAACGATCAATCGATTCTAATCTCCTTCGCTCACTACACCAAGCACGGTCTCATCGCACTCATCCACCCACGTTTAACCTGCTTTCGGCGCTCGTCCTGGCTCAACTATCTTGCGCAGCTACCCAGAGCCGTCTCGGAGCCATCTCGTCCCTCTTTCCCTACGCCGCGCACAGCCCAGCGACGGCCGGGACCTTCTTGGAATGTCTTGTCTCCGGTGCCTAGTGATTGTCAAGTATCATAAAAGAGAGTTTTGACAAGCAAAAGATACACATGCTCACGGGTGTTTGTACCTCTTGCCGTCCCTTTTACGCGTATCGCTCATTTGGCCCCGGCATTGCGTCTTTATGTCGTTTGTACCACAAACGTATATACTCTGCATCCGCCTGCAAACATGCCGAGCTTGTTGGATGCACTCATGACTTGGTCTCTTACGTTTTCGGAATGTTGAGCAAACCTTTTGTCCACCATGCGGGCCGATCTCCGGGCCGGCGCGGTACGTTCTCGGAGTGACCTCGTCGGTCCAAAATCAAGCAGGATGAGGGTATTTTGCCTCTCGTCCGTACGGCATCTAGATCCACATGCAACCGAACAAGTTCAAGAGTTTCCATAGTTTTTTAAATTATGACATGCCTCGTCGGGAACTATGTCCAGCCGCGCGCGTCATGGCCTACCAAACTAGCCATATTCAGCACGTATTAAAATTCGGCTGCCGCCAAGTATGTCTCTGGCAGTCCTTGAGCGCGTGCATCCGAAACTGCCGACATTACTTTGCAGACCAATCCTTGAACACACTAGCGCGGATTGATGGTCTATTTTCAATCCCCCTAACTATTTGAGTTAAGGGAAGCCAGGCAGATGGGCCGGAACACCGAGGCGGTGGGTTAGACGTAAACTATCGAGTAGGGGGGACCCAGAGCGTCGGTTCGAGAGGACGTTAATATGGTGGCGATGGGGCTACTATTAGCTACCGTCCTGAACATCCCTGTCTGTTATCCAGATGCGTCTCGTCGACTCTGTCTTGTGGTCCATAGACCGCCTGCTGCTTCGTTCGATGGGCCCCGCACCCGTATGAGATTCGGCATTCTGCGCGAAGTCGGGCTTGTCCGTACCGTGGCCTTCGCAACATCGGTGCGGAGCTCCCGCCCTCGTTCGCTCCTCCCCGCAATAAGTTGGCCTCGGGGATGCACCCGTTGCATCCGATCGACAAACCAAAGAAGCAGAGATGCACTACGGGTAAGCGCCTTTTAGGTATCTTGGTCTTCTTATCTATGTTGGGTAGAACAGCTGATTGTCGAGCGGAGTTGGTGCGTCCGAGAGCGCTTTCGCGGGCGTCGTCTTTTTCGCCCGATCACTACCGACCAGCAACGCAACAAATGCCACTAGAATACTTGCATTAATGTGACACTTTAAAGTAGGTTTAGCATTGCAGCGTAATTTGATATCCATGTTCGTCCAAGGTGTTCCCCCGCTATCACGATTTTGGTCACGAATGACACCACAGCGCGGTCGTCCATCACACAGCCCGAGCATCTAGCTTAACTCAAGCAAGGAAGCTTACTGCTCATCCACAAACGCACCCATCCCAATATGAATCTGAGAAAACCACCATCCAGGAACTCGCGCCGCGCAACCCCACGAATATGAAATTTGAAATTCGACTGAAGCGCCACCTGGAAGGCTAAACGTACGAGGCAGCAACCGCGACGAGCGGCACGAGCGGCGCGGTTGGGTGGGTCAGGCGAGGGTGGAAGAGGGACCCTTCAACCCCGACCTCGCACCCTTTCAGACCACAACTCAAGCTCGTTTTCGCCTCGATTGGAAGGACTCTGCCGGGACGTTCGCTCCGTATTCCCTGTGGCGTCACGCGCCCGTCCTCGCGTTTCGGCCTTACCATTCACCCTAATTGACTATTATTGTTTGATGTCTTCTTTCCGTGGTCTGCGTTTTGCTCGTGAGTCTTTCGTTCCTTTTTTGCTGCAATTGACCCACACGATTCCCCCACAGATCGTGACGTGGAGTCCGAGGGGGTACTCATTGAGCGTGCCACTCAATCTGCCCACACAAAAGGTAGCTTATGTTTGCCAACCACAGTCGTACGTTTTTCTACATGGGTGGGTCTGGGTGTTCGATTCAGCCTCATGTCTGGTACTCATGCCTACCTCTGTTGCGTCGTTGCGGTTCGAAGGGGAAAATCCTCTGAAGATTGTCGCTCCCTGCACTGCCTTCAATACAAAATTTCTCGCAGCTGTGCGATAATCGTGGCATTGCAAATTTTGATTGAAGAAAACACTCTCCGACTCAATTGACAAAACTTCTTTCAAACTCCCCCTCGAGGCCAATACGCCCCTAAAATTGCCGGAGGACGACGTTTCGAGTCTGTTTCTTTCGCTCACGTTTCACGGCCGAAAGGTACGGCCTGTCATTCAGACGAGGATAACTATAATAACTTACCTCGACTATCTAGGGGGCTAACGTAGACTATGGAGGAAACAACATAGACTGTTATGAACGAACGTGCTTGTTCCCGGGACAGGGACGGAACTAGGGTGTAAGCTTATACCTTGGCCGTATCCATTCGCAGCCGACTAAGTTCATCGATGACGTCGCACCTGGTGAGTACCAGGTTTCGCATTGTCCTTGGTTGTAATGCGCTAATTCAGTAACCACACAGACATGTCGGGCTATACGTCATAACCTTCCAGTCATCTCATCTCAACGCGTGTCCGACAAAAGAAAAATTCAAATGGGTCATCACATTGCACTCTAATTCATTACGTACATTCCCCCATCCGGCGCCTCTTTCATTCTCTTGTTGCGAAGTGAGTGTGAGGTCGGAGCCGCCTCAGCCTGAAAGAAAAACGTCGCCATCGTCGGACCGACCAGAAAATGACGCTAATTAGTGAGTCTCGAGTGCCTTGAGAAGCCGAATTCGGTTGGCACACCTGCTATTACTGGCAGCTTCCCCTTCAATTCAATTCAGACGCGAGAAGCTTCTTCTCAAGGCCTTTCTGGCTGCAATGAACACACGAGCCAAGTTTGTCGCTTCGCAATCGCGGGTGCGTCTGGGTCGCACTCAACGTCGGAAACACACATGTCGATATTCAGAACATTCAATTGCAGATCATCCAAGGGAATCCCTCGCGTCTTCAGGCTGCCAGTGAGTTTCCTGGTCGTCGGCGACGGATAGGTATGACGCTTGGGGTGACACGTCGTCGCAGGTATCAGAGCTAACCCTCCGGCCAGCTCTCCACCCCACGCCATATATTGTCGTGGGAGTCTCTGACTCTAACCCTGCTGTTTCAGGTGCAAAGCAAACTAACGCCAAGGGCGCATCTCGAAACGATGTCCCGTCCTGCAGGCGTAGCGTTGGTGATAGCGCAATTGTCTCTCAACTCTCCGTGTGAATGACGTTCGGTGAGACTCTTTTACCCTTACGCGGTAATCTGATGTCTTGATTTGGGGGGTGAATGCGTTGATTAGGGTGTGATGGACGTCGTGGTTGTCGCCTGGCAGACGGCCGGCTCGCCGTACTCACGCTACTGGTCGACAAGTTTTTGCACTTTTGACACGGACTCCCACACGGCCTCTTTGTATCCTCCGGGCTTGAAACGCGTCTCGGAGCATTGGCATTTCGATCTCCGAGACAAGTGTGGACACCCATCTCTGTGAGAGTTGGATCTTTTCCGCGCTATTCCATATACTTACATCCACCCTCATGTATGCATAGGAGAGAAGGTGGGATCCTTTGATGGTCCATATGCTTGCTGGGCGGTCTAGCACGATTCTCACCATCGGTTTGCTCAATTGAGGGCTCCGTCCAAGTTCAACCTTCACATCTCCTTCAAGGCCCTCTAGTCTATTCTTGGCACATACGAACCTTGATCTCGCCCTCGTCGCATATAGTCGCTCGCCCGCTGTGGGATTTTGAGGCTTGGTAACATTAACATTTCAAGGGGACTTTGCGCGGGGGGTGCAACTTCCGCTCGCAAAGGCCTACCACGATAGTTCAGAACTTGTCCCGTTCGGCTTCTTCTACGCCAAAGCCAAGACTTGTGTTCATTCACTTGCGATAGCAGGGCTGGCGTTGTGAGTTTGGGCCGTGCGGTGACCTGGTGACGTCACTCGCACCCCGGCTCCGCAAACGCTTCTCATTCGGACTCATCTTCACCCCGTGACGTAGCCGGTCGTCAGATTTCGGATGACCTCGCCTAGATCTCGGTGGCGTCTCCGGACCACTCGCGATTGAGTTGCGTCCTCCACCTGCTCAAGTTTCTTGCTGGACAGGAGTCTGCACAGGCATGTGCTCCCTGTTGTCCCACTTGTACTCCTACGCCGTCTGAACGTTTCTTCAGCTACGTCATCGTGTCGCACATGATACAGCAAGGTCGCCCCCACAAACGGTTGAACTTATCGGCAGTTCTACCTTCCCCTCCCACATTATTCTCGAAATGGGTTTATTG
>WSTW01000714.1:0-10183 GCA_019632305.1 Tulasnella sp. 403
CAAATACAATGCAACACGCTGTCCACCAGCAACAAAACATTCTCTCACGCACGCAACCAGCTGCACTGTCACTTCAATCTCGGGAAATGTGGAAGCAGGGCATGTCGGCCGAGCAAGTGAGACTTTCCCAAGCGTTTGGCTAGCCCAAGTGCTGATCCTCTTCTACTTTACTTAGATCCAGCAGCTGGAAGCTCGTCGGGAGTGAGTAACCCTGCCCTGGGATACAGGATGATACTAAACCCGGACCGTTTGCTAGGTTGATCGCTCAGATGTCGGGGGGCAATCCGGCCATGCAAATGCAAGCACCCCAAATGTCCTCCAACACGCCTTCACAGTTGTCTCAGCGCGGGCAATCGTCGCAGAGATCGACTCCAGTAATGGCTGCTGCGCAACGTCCACCGTCACGGTTGGCGGTATCGGCAGTCGCTGGCGCGGGTCCCAGCACTCAGCAGGCGACGCAACAACACACCAACGCGGCCCCACCGGTACAGGCTGGCAGTAATTTCGCTCCCACCGTTCCAGCAGCTGGACCCCTTCCAACTAGTGGTCTTCGAGCAGCAATATCTCCGGAGCAATTGCAAAAGGCTGGAGCGGTTGTCAAGCAAATGATGGAGCAGGCCACGCAGCAAGCTCGTAAGTACAACACTTTTCGCAGTGGTCATCAACAGCTGACCTCGTCCTTCCAGGTCTCCGCCGACCCTTGGATTTACCGGAAGATCACAAGAAGTCGATTATCGCTCACTGGAGGAATGTGATTGCTTTGGTGGGGCAGGCGGTCAACACTTTGGTCATCTTTGCATCTATCCTTCCTCATGAAGTGGAGGAGCTGAAGAAGGTTGTCGAAGTGGTGCGTACGCTGACCTATGTCGCTGACCCTCATTTAACGAGTTTTCTTTGTTCCAGGTTGCGCTACTCCTGACGCAACACCAGTTGTTCCAAAGCGAACAAAAGTCGTTCATATTTACGCCGCAGGAGATGAAAGTCTCTGTGCAACGGGTGACTACGTTCGTGTTCACGACTAAGAACCTGCAATCACGGGCGGAGGCTGCTATTGCTACGCAAAACCAGCAGCCCCCTCAGCCTTCGCAACAGCCGCCTCCTCAGCCTCCTGTTGTTGCTCCTCAAACGCAGCCCCCGCCACCCCCAACTCAGTTACATCAACAACCTCCTAATGCTATTTCCCGACCTCCCACTGCAGACCCTGCTCGACCACCGCCCCAACAATCAAACGTCCCTCCAAACTCCCTCCAAATCCAACAACACCAGCAACCTCAACCACCGCAGGTCAACCCTGCTGCGCAGGCAGGACCCAGTCACCTTCAGAAGATGCAAGCGGCGGCAAAGCCCCGCAAGGCACCTGGAGTCGGATCGCCCGCTCCTGCGTCCGCGTCTACACCTCCCAATCACCCCGCCACCCCCGTTCACACGGCCGAGTCTCCAAATACTCCAAGGTCGCCAGCTGTCGGATCAAAACCCGGTGTTCAAAAACCCAAGCAACCCATTCCTCCGCGCAAGTCTGCGGCAACCACCAGCGCGGCGGCTCGACGTCCGTCCAAGTCGATCACGACGCCCAAAGTGGCAAATGCTGAAGTGCCTACCGCACCTAAGCAGGAGCCTGAAAGGCCAGCAAGTTCGAAGCGGGAGAGAGAGGAGGATATGACAGCGGTGGAGGGTTCCACTGGTGGGGCACGGTCGCCCAAGCGGACTCGCGTCGACCCGCAGGATGAGCTTGATGCCAAACGTGCGGAAGACGTCGCTGCGGCGAACGTGTCCTTTGAAGCGGCGTACTCGTTCCTCACCAAGAGTCAGGCGGAACTCGAGCTCGCACCGGCCACCGCCACGGCGCCGCCCAAGTTCGACCAGGACGACCAAACGCTGGTTCAACAGATACTCCAGATGTGCAACGAGGGTGGCGTTCTAGGACCGGCGATCAAGGAAGAGGAGGTTCCGATTGCGTCCGGATCCCGCGATACCATTGCTGCTGGGTCTACTTCCTCAGTGACCAAGGAAGAGGAAGCCGTCGACTGGTCGTGGTTCATTGACGAGACCGTGGTCGGCGAAACGCCAGAGCTGATCCCGTCTGTGTCAAGTCAGGGCCCAACCCCGAATTCGGATGGGGAAGGCGACCTGGCTGGTGACAAGAAGAGCGCAATGACCACTACCGCTGCCGATATCAGCGTCAGTGAGGCACCCGAATATTGGAGTTCGCTTGGTATGGTCGGTGGGGATGCGAGGTATTACAGTGACGATTCGGCTTGGAGGTGGGAAGGCGAAATGAAGTCGAATGGGGAGTGGCCGATGATGTACCCGAGTTCATAATGTTTCTCTACCGTGATCTCTCTTCTGTGTCTTCTCTTTTGTTTGTTATGTGTCTTAAGTGTCCTTTGTGTGTATCTGTGACGTCATTCCTGGTTCTTCAACATCGAAATTTCCACTGTCCATTCTCCCGTCCCCTCTCGTGTCTTTGCTCTTGTGGGCCTCATCGTCGTCTCAGTGTGTTTTCCCTTCTTAATCTATCCATTTTTGTTTCAAGGTCTACCACACTGTATGCACTACATTGCGTCCTGCGTTTGCCTTTTGACAACTCCGATGTCGAGTGAATGGGTGGGCTCCTTCATCTATTGTTTTCAAAGGGCTCTAAGTGACAACAGACTATTCTATACTACGAGTGATTGACGACCGACGGCTGACGTTGGGCGTTTGTCTCGGCGTAAGCACCTTTGAGCCGAAGGCCTTATCAACCGATGAGAACTCGACGGTGCTGATCTCAGCTAGGTCGTATTTCGCCTCCGGATTGATGTAGACCAGCTCGATACCTCCTTGTCGGCCGGGCGAGCTAGCTATGATGATGGGACTGCCGATGATCATGTCCGAGTCTTTACTATGGCGCTTGTGTTTGAGAGTTTCAGTACCGCGCAAGCCGGCGACCGCGACAACGAGCGAGATAACTGCAAAGGCGAGGCATGCCCATCCAGCACCTCGCAAGCCTTGTAAAATGGAAATTGCGGGTGAGATGTCGCCGTGTTGGTATCGGCGGGTGATGGTAGAGGAGATCGTGGAGCATATCGATAGACCAAAGGCCGTCGCAAGCTATCGCAGTCATAGCGTTAGAGACATGGAGAGACATGAAGAGAAGTGGGACGTACGCGGGTAGAGACCATGAATAACGAACCTGCTAGAGCTTGTTGGTCTGGCCCGACGCTGTTTTGGATATGCAAGTTTGCGGCCGAAAAGCTGAAAACATATCAGAGGTAGCTCGAGTCGCGGGGGGTCAAAAAAACGTACAAGAGGTCGGGTCCGACACAGAGGAGCATTACCTGTTGGGGTACGTGGTGTAAGCAGAAGAAAAGGAGGACAGGGAATGCAGAGTACCCAAAGCATTCCGAAGGGATAGCTTGAATTCATCTTCAACTGCAGAAGGTGTTACTCCAAGAGAAGGTGAGGTTAAGCAATAGCCTTACCAACGAGAAAGCAATGCAAGATCCCTGCAAAGCACATGCAGACGTAAGTAGGTTATGAGGAAGCCTTGCCTGGTGCCGGGACGTACTGCGCTGAACAGGACACCGACGCAAATAAGCTTCAGGGTGGATACCCTTCCTGTCAAGTGACCTGCGATTGTGCTGCGTTATAAATTGCCATGCTCAGTAAGATGCTGTCCAAAGGGTACCACCCAACATACTTGAGTATAACGCCTGTGTGATGGAAAAGGAACAGTAAGCGGAGGTATTGGCGTGATTAAACGGGGTAGCGTACTGGCTGCCACATTGGGTATGAAGTAGATGGTGGTCTTCATGGGTGAAAGGTACTGAACCTGCTGGTACATCAAAGTTGACAGGTATAACATAGTGTTGAATGCTGAGAAATCGAGGTGTCAGGCACAATTCCACACCACGGCGAAGAAGACGTACAGGCCCAAGCAAAGAATACGACTATGATCATTACTCCTAGGCCCTTTGCCTTCCATATTGTGAGCGGCAAAAGAACGTGCTTTCCGGATATTTGGCGTTTTTCTTCCCACCAAAGGAAGCTGACGATGAACGTTGCTGACGTGGGAAGGAGGGCTGGTATGTATGGCTTATTCCAGCCGTCTGGGGTAGAACCTGCATCCCTGATGCGGACGAAAGGGGTAAGTACCACGAAAGTTGGACATGGAAATGACACCTACGAAAGCGCAAAAATCAAGGAAACGGCTGCGATTGTGCTGAGAAGCGAGCCAAACCAGTCGAACGATTTAAGCTGTAGAAGTATCCGAGTTCTTTGGGGGTCGGGAGGAAGGGAGAAAAACGCCATCACGCCTAGAGTGACCGAGAGACCAGAAATGAGCCAATACATAGCTCTCCTGCCAGATTTGGGTCAGCAGGTAAAGGGCGTAAGTACCAAACGCCGCGTACCAATGTTTTGATAACAATCCACCCGACACCAAACCGGCAACAAACCCTATCGGCTGACCAGCACCCAGGACGGCAAAAGCAACTGCCTTAACTCGCCCTGTGGGAAAGCTGGCGCCAATGATCCCCGCAGCAGCCGGGGATAAGATGGCGGGGGCAATTCCCAGTAAACTCATGAGGGTGATAAACGAAACGGATGAACGTGTAAACGACACCGCCAGAGAGACGCCAGCAAAGGTCGCTGTGCCGGTCATGAACAGCGTTTTCCTCCCGAGAGAGTCTGCAAGGCCGCCTGCAACGAGCAAGAATGTCCCGTTGACGAGGCTGGGACATGACGTCAAATAGGGGCTATTGGTGAAGAGAACGAGAAACCTACGAGTACATGGATACCGGCCATTGGAGCGATGCATCTGGGATGCTCAAGTCCTGAGCGATGGAGGGCAAGGCGACTGTTAGGGCACCAGACAAGAACGTCGCGAGTAACGTGACGCCCGCAACTGAAGCTATGATCAGTAGCGTTCGGTCGTTGCTGGGACGTTGTACTCTGGTCGAGGACATGGTACTTTGGCGAGACGGTATCCATGAGAAACGGGGCAAACAATTCAACCGTAGGGGGCTGAGGGTGACCTGATCAACAGGCCTTTCCGGGAAATGGTTTTGCGGAAGGCTCAAGTTTGCGAGTTTATCCCGATGCTTCTAAAGGGCCCCATATTCTTACTCCACCGTGGCATCGAGTTTTGCGACACCGGGATCGTCATCGTCGGGGAGACGTTGCGGTTGTGATGGCGTCCCACATAAGCACGTGCCCAGATGTTTGATTATGTCAGTTAACAGTACTCGTCGAAGTCTCGCGCAGCCCTGTGCCGTATTCCTCGAATCAATACGCAGCCCGTTGTCACAATGGTTTCACAATGGTTCGCTCACTTGAAACGTCTCTTCTTCAAGCCGAAACCCGCCCTTGACCAAATGGTGACTGGATCCATTGCTGACAATCATTTGATGGTTTGTAAATCCCCTCACCGTTCACTTCATGTTGCTGGCTAACACCGGCAGGAATAGGTGCAGTTTTTTGAATGGGAAAGTCTTCCTCCAGAAGGTATTTCGTGGTGGAAGCACTTTGAAAACGAAGCACCGTGGTTGGCGAGTCTTGGTTGCACGCAGGTGTGGTTGCCCCGTACGTTGATTCTTCGTGTTCGATACAATCCACACTGCATTGACTGACTATTTGGCAGCTCCTAACAAAGCAATGGTTCCAGTCAGTTTTTGTCTTCCCTATAGCGTAATACCGTCTCTCAATAACACCATCAAAACGGATTAGGAGGGACGCGGATACGACGCGTACGATTTGTGAGTGATCCCCATAATTTACGTTCAAAGCCAACACTGACGCTTCTGAAAAGAGTGAGTTCGACATATACCTCTTGAGTCACCCTGTTCGGTACCGACGTCGCATCTACTTAGTGGGATTTAGGCGAGTTCGACCAAAAAGGATCCATAGCGACACGTTGGGGCACAAAAGCCGAGTTATTCAATGCCACCTTCACCGCAAAAGCACACGGTATCGATACACTAATAGACGCGGTATTGAACGTACGTCGAGACTTCAAGGCTTCCTACCGCGTACTGAGTCCTCTTTCCTTCCATCCTCAGCATAAACTCGGTGCAGACAGGACGGAGAGGTTTCAAGCCGTTGAAGTCGATCCTAACAACCGTTTGGTCGACTTAGGACCTCCCCAGGAAATTGAGGGATGGACTGCGTTCGACTTTCCTGGAAGAGGCGACAAGGTACATTACCATTGCTTCCTAACTGCCTATTTACTAACTTATGAACAGTATAGCACCTTAAAGTGGACCCAGGAGCACTTCACAGGTCCACCCGCCAACCCTCCGACTAAATAGGCAACGAGGCACTGACGTCATTGAACACGTGTTCCCCAGGTCTCGATTGGGACCAGATAACTAAGAAGAACGGCATCTACAAAATCGTGGGCAGGGGTCACAAAGGGTGGTCGAAGAATGTTGATAACGAGTTTGGGAATTGTGAGTGACGCTTTGTCGGACGTGAGGTGTCGAGTGCTGATGAGGGGAAGGATTAGACGATTATCTATTAGGCATAGACGTACGCAAAAACTCCGCAAGACTTCCTTGCGCTTTTTTGACTTTGGATGACATAGATCGACTTTCGTCATGAAGCCGTCCGACAGGACTTCCTCGCATGGTCGGAATGGATTCTCAAGGTAATGCGTCCCCTGTTGTCGAATCTGCTGAACTCACTAGTTTTCCTCCAGGAGACAGGCGCCGGAGGGTTCCGGCTTGACGCGGCCAAACACATTGACCGTGAGTTCCTCCGTGAGTTTGTCAGGCATGCAAGAAAGCAGCCGGGCTACGAGCACGCGTTTGTTGTTGCAGAATTCTGGATCGATTCGTCAGTGCAACCCATGTCGGTTCACCTGTCCTTTCATCATAACTACCTTCCTCCCACAGAGTCCGGGCAATCGAACGCTACATGTCTAAATTACATGCGCCCGTACGTTTCCTCTTTCCGACGTGGTCGATACCAACACATACCGTTTATACCTTTAGGTATCAATGTTCGACGTCCCCCTCCATCACAACTTCTTCCGTGCCAGTGAAGCCGGCTCCGACTACGACCTCCGCACCATTCTCGACGGCTCCCTCGTCCAAAGACGCCCAAGAGACGCTGTTACATTTGTAGACAACCATGATACCGCAGTAGGGTGTTCCTTGGAGAGTTGGGTATGTTTCTTATCCGGCGTCTTCATCTCCGGCGAGGCTGACCGAAAGCTATAGGTTGGCAGCGACTTTAAACCGATAGCTTATGCGCTTATACTTCTCCGTGAAGGCGGGCACCCGTGAGTTTCACCTGTGCCTCTCCTCTTATGTGTTTCTCAGGCCCTCTTTCAACCAGGTGCGTGTACCACGCCGATATCTATGGCCCGACGGCCCTCCCACAAGTACCCATCCTCATGAAAGCGCGTAAACAGTACGCTTACGGTCCTACAACTGATTACTTTGATAACCAGCACTGTATCGCATTTGTCCGACATGGCGATAGTGCGAGACAGAGGCAGGGCTGCGTAGTGCTCTGCGCTACTGGAACGTCAGAGTTCGTCCTCAATCAGATTCACGTACGCCCGTTGATCCTGACATCGCTCTTGGACCCAACAGGAGTACGCCATTCGACAAAGAAATCGATGTTGGTTTGCAGCACGCTAAATCATCTTGGAAAAATCTCCTCGCCTCGACAAGTGGCGAAACTGCAAGAGGTGATGCCAGTTCCGAAAGCTCTGGAAGCTTCGCCGCCGGTGCTGGAAAAGTTGTTATTTCGGATGCAGGAGGGGGGATTTTCACCTGTCCCCCTCAAGGCGTTGCAGTGTGGGTCAGAGAGGAGACGAGGTGATAGTGACCGCATATCTTCCGCAGCCGAATCTTTGCTTGGCAATAAACGATTAATTACGGAATATCTGGGTATGGAGTTGGGAGTTGGTCTTGAGGAAGTTGTTCGACTCTCAGCAGCAATGACGGTCAGTACTAGTGCGCGTGGCAAACCGCACGTGATGTGACCGACACACCAGTTCGAAAATCACCAGTTCGAACGCGAACCATAGCCCTCACTGCCAAGTGGTACGGATGGTACATTTCGACGTACCTTGTCTGCGTGACCATGATCATTGGGACAGTCACATGTTGATTTATTTATGATCATATTACGCTCGTCTCTTATCACAACACCAGACTTGGATGAGTCACCAATTTGAAGTCCCATTCTTAGTAGCCCTCTGACTCGTCCCCGACAAGACTGCGTGTTCTAAGTAAGTAATATTTTACCCCCATATCGACTATGTTTTTTGGCGTCGCACAGTGGCTGAAACGTGTCAACTTATGGATGGTTTCAACGCTTTCTCGCATCGGGTTACCGTGCATCGTGTCCTGGGAGTCGATTGGACAAGCGAAGCTCGGCTCCTACACTCATGCTATACAGGTAAGTATAAGAGCGAAGGACGGTCGCACCTGTCGTCAATCTCTTCAACCCTCGCTCACACACCGCCCGCGTTCTAATTTCTTAGACACCCTCATATAATTTCTACGTCACTCAACCCTCGAAGTAATGCGTTACCTCACCTTTGCCTTTTCCATCATACCTCTTGTCATCACTGCCCCCCTGTCGCTCGTCACCGATCAGTCTTTCGATTCATCTCACAACGTCGGCCACACAATTACCTCTCGTATGCATAATGAGCAATATTCCTCGTACGTTCAGCATGAAAATGCTCATCCGTACCTGCTGACCGTCAGTTTGGCATCAAGTTCTCTGATAGAGAAGCGGGGAACGATCTTCCTTGGACCACTGTATGAGGTACAAGCAGCGATGGATGATGCATGGGCAACCCTGGAATCGTTTGTACCCTCTGACTGAGACGCGTACACCGGTTGCGCAGAGCTGACGCCGGTTCCTTAGTTCTCAATCAGGTCCAGATCCACGGCCAGGGGGTGATCCGGTCCAGTTTGGCTATCATCAACTGTTGGGATCTCTCGGCGCCGGACTCACGACCCACGAGATACCTTATAACCCGCGTGTATATGGCCAATCAACGAACGACTATGTACATTATCTCTTGGGAAGGTGGATAGCTAATTAGTGAGTTACCAACACCAACCGTCGTTTGAACAGGTTAAGCATGCAAGGTGCTCAACCGATGCTCGGTGTCCGTTCCTGATATTAGTCAAAAATCATTTGGAGACCCACCGGTGCCACTGGATCTGACACAGGAAGCCAAGACAATAATTTCTCAAGGGGAAGACTTGAAGTATGCGATGCGAAATGATCCATGGCGTTGGATGAAAACTCTCCGCGACATCGACCCAAGGTACGTGGTTTCGACGTTTGTCGTGTGGGCGATGCTAATTCACTAGGAACTGTGTTCAGTCTCGTCAATGAACTTAACGAAGCCAAAGGCGATGCCTATGATGATAAGACGAGAGCGTTCCAGGCATTCGAGGCGGATGTCAAAGCGGTCGCAAAGGACATCGGAATCAGGGTCATGGCATCTAGAGGCCGGGTCCAGGCTGTTTCTGGCATCTTGCAAACGATTGAGACCGATAAAAAGCTATAGTACGTTCCCTTTTCTGGTCCCCATATTTACTATCCTCATCTGTATTCTTTTGTAACGCTACAGCGACAGTGCTGTGGGCACGCAACATTTTGAACGATTGAATTCCGACGTGGCAGCGTTGGAAAGGGCGTTGCGGCAACAAAACTGATCAATCGTATCGAACACGTTACCTGCCAATAAATGGCTGTCTCCTCTCATGCAGAAATCTGAATCTAATCCCGATAAGAGTGAAGTCCGCGACGACCACGACCGCATCAGAAGGCAATGGACTAAATGATGAAACGGTTACGAAGCGGTACAGGCAAAGACGACGGCATTAGTTAAGGGCCACCTCCTTGGTATAGTGCTCAACCAATAGGCGACGGGCTTCCTGGTCATCATGAATCTTGGATGGTGGAACTGGTTCAGCACGTTGGTTAAAGTAGTATCCGCCTGTCTTGTATGCGGGAGAAAGCAATGGATACAGCATCCATTGCCCACAATCGTCAATCGACGTCCCGAGAAGAGCCGCGATGGGACTGAGTATTTTCATGCTCCAATGCATTTTGGAGGCAATAGACGTGTTCACGAATCCTGGCATCTGATGTGCGAAGCTTATCTGGGGGTATCGCTTGGAATATTCCTGGCAATATGGGCTTGATCAGTTTCGTCACATGTGAA
>WSTW01000715.1:0-10162 GCA_019632305.1 Tulasnella sp. 403
CCCACTTCCGACTGACGTCCCCACCTCAGGGAATTCAGCGCCGTCATCAGACCATCACCGTTATGTCGTATCTCCCCCGAGGAGAAGGATTAAGCCGTTTTTTACAATCAGTGAAGGTGCTACCCTCCGTCGATCCTCATCGATCGAAAAGTATTTGTCCCCTTGTTCTTGCTGCTTATGTAAGTAGTCTATGAGGCCACCTCATTCCGATCGAAACTCTGCCCTCAGTCGCAAAGCGATTGAGACCATGCTCGCAGCATGGCCACACAATGACTGCACCACCCTGACCACTTCGCTCACACCCTCGTCTTGCCCTCCTATCCTTGGTGAAACTTTTCATGGACTCCGTTTTCCCTGATGAACATATCAAAGGGAGGGTTTGTATCAACAAAAAACCCTGTAATGGCAGAGGATTTGGCCAACTATACAAGGGGCAGCATCCCAAGCATGGCCACATTGCTCTCAAACTCATATCATGGAACATGGCGGGAGGTGGCAAGGAAGTATGTAACCCTTGGTGTTTCTGTGATGATCGCCAATTTCATTCTTGTAGGTTTTGCTCGCTGAAGTAGAAGCTTGGAAATCTCTATCACACCCTCATGTCCTTCATTTCTGCAGACTGTCCAAGAAAGGGAAGGAGATATATATGGTGTCTCCTTGGGCCGCATGTCACGACTATGCTCAAAGGACAAAGCCAAAGCCAAAGCCAGGGCCGATGCCATGCTCACGAACCCACTCTACCACTCTCTCGACCCTTTGCGCCCACCTACTGCATCCTCCGAAGTGCCCAGCGCCCTCCTAGATGCCCTAGTCGACTCTCCCACGGCTCCTCCGCGACTTGATCCCTTGTCCTTGCAGTCTAACACAATGCCGCATCTACGCTCTCACGCCTCAGGTCCCCGTGTTCGATTCTCTACCTCACCGCCCACAGTACACACCTACGACCTGCCCAGTCTCTCACAGCCTGGCACTGAAGGCACTCTACCCACACTCAGTTACGCTGATGCCGTCCGACTCTTCACGCCACCACGTAAGCCGGCCACTAAGGTTTGCAGTGACGCACAAGGACAACTGTTCAAACCCCACTCAGCATTGCATCACAACACCACACCCGGCGCTGTCCCCACTTCCATGATGACTAGCTCCTCTGACCCACTCAGTACTCCTCTGGCGCGCTCCACTGCCCTCTTCTCCACTGAGGGGCACTCCACACCTTACTCATCCCCTGCCCTCTGCTCCGCCTCTGCTCCATAACCAGGCATGACATCGCAACGACGCTCGGTGACATTGTCCCGCTCCACTGTCTCCACAATGTAGTATAAGTACCGCGCTTGTAGTACTGTTGTACCCCATCTAGCAATCTCGTCATCCCTTCTCCCTTGTATCCTTGTCTCCCTCCTGTCCTGTCGTCTCCTTGCCTCTACTCTGTCTTCACTATCTCTCTTGTCACTGTCACCATCCTCCTCTGACCCCACTTGGACTCCATCCGATCCTTGTGTCGTCATCGTCCCCTTTCACCACTCCTGTCGCCACGCACCTCCCTGTACCTCCGCTAGAGGGTACCTCTGTCTTGTCCTCTCATATACACCTCCATGACCTCGACTCCTTGCACTCGCAACTCAGACCCAAGCTCCACCTTGTATCGTCACTCCATCATCGCTCCCTCTTCTAAGTCCGAACCAAGTTTACACACCGACCCAACCAAGTCCACAACCCAACTCTATCTTCCCATGCCTTCACCACACTACGCATACTCAAGACCCTCAGTTCCCACACTTCGCTATCCAGCTTGTACTCCCTCTCATTGCTATTGACATCTACTCTAAGCCCCTTTGGGCGTCCTTCCTCCCTTCGCCATCGTTGTCACGGAACGGCTAAGCGTCTCCGGCAACACCTGCTTGGCGACGGCGAGCTAGTTCTTGGTCAAGCTCAGCAGCGAAGCCACGGAGAAGGTCACTGGTGGCTTCGAGGGTACGGTCGTGGAGTCGGGGGAGAAGGTCGTGGAGGAACAGGAGGAACTGGGCGGCTTGGACGAATACGGCAGCGTGAAGGGCGCGATGATCCAGCGTGACAGCGGCGATGTATATAGAGTACTAGCGGTATAGAGACAAGATGGAGTCTGAGTTGGGTGATGGTAGTGGAGGTACAATGTAAGAGGCAAAAGGGGAAATCGAGGGAAGTAGCAGGAGGGGATGATGGTGAACAGTGAGGGAACTAGCGACGAGGGGACGACAAGTTGCTAGATGGGGAACGTAGCTATGGTACAGGACTGTTACTTATACTACTTAGTGGAGTAGGTGACATAGCAGTCTGACGTATTGTAGTGGAGTGCGGGGTTGGAGCTGAGTGGGGTTTGGAGCGCTCCCTCGGAGTGTAGAGGGCAGCGGAGCTTGCTCCTGGGGTGCGGAGTACCTCGACGTAACTCTTCGTCATCGGAGTATCTATGACGCCGGGCGGAGCGAGGTGACGTGAGGGGTGTAAGGACTTGGGCCGGGACATAGAACGGCGAACACGGGGACTTGGGTCGTGGGATACTGGTTGTGGCGTCGTACTTGCTGGGAAGGAATGGGTTACAAGTTGCGAAGGAATCGTGGGAGAGTCTACTTGGGCGGCTACCAAGGTAGCGTCAAGGACCGCGCTTGCTCTGGCTTTGCCCTTTGAGCGAGGTCGTGACATTTGCCCCCTCCTAGGTGCGTCCTCGGCCCTCGTAACCGTAGGGCGTAGAGGACGCGAAGGGTGTGGCTTGTCCGGGTAGGCTTCGTGGAATGCTTGAGCAGCTTCTTCTGCATGACAGTCTTCAAGGTTGACCCATTGCCTTTCGGTTGGATCGTAACCTTTCCAATGTACGAAGTATTGGAATCGCCCTCTTTGCCATCGGGAGTCGAGTATTTCTTCAACAATGTACTCCTCTTCTCCTTCGTCCGTGACTTCAGGGACCGGTGGAGGCGTGCGAGCCCGTCCAGGGATTGTGTCTTCTACAACAGGGGAGAGGCGAGAGGTGTGGAACACATTGTGTAGTCCCTTCATTGACGCGGGGAGTTTGAGACGGTAGGCGTGAGGTTCAAAGCGTTCAAGGACTTCGAAAGGGCCGAAGCGTTTGAAATCGAGCTTCTGCGAAGGCCGAGTAGTGCGGATGTGCTCGTTGGACAGCCAGACTTTGTCTCCTGGTTCGTAGACGGGGGCTCCCTGTACATGTCGGTCGAAGAATTTCTTGTGACTTTCCTGGGCCAAGGCCATCGCTGCTTGTATTTCTTCTTGTACCTGTTTGAGGTGCGCAACTCGTTCTTCCGCTGCTGGGACTTCGGATGGTTGGAGTACTCGTGGCGAGAGTTGCGGGTTTACCCCTCGATTGGCATAGAACGGGGAGTGGTGTATCGAGGAGTGCAAGGAGTTGTTGTAGGCAAACTCACACGAAGGTAACCATTTGTCCCAATCGTCCTGATGATAGGTGACGTAGTTGCGAAGGTAGGCTTCAACGTACTGGTTAGTACGCTCCGTTTGCCCATCCGTCTGTGGATGATAAGCCGAAGAGAAGTGAGGCTTGATGTTTAGGAGCTTGTAGAGCCGTCGCATGAACTTGGAATTGAATTGAGTGCCCCGATCCGAGACTGTGTCGGTGGGCGTGCCGTGAAGTTTCCATACATTCTCATAGAATAGCTGCGCTGTGTCTTTGGCAGATAGTTCCTTGACAGTGGGGATGAAGTGAGCCTCCTTTCCGAGGCGGTCAATGACAATGAGGATGGCGTCGTGGCCCTTGGCCGTGCGAGGGAGTCCAGTGATAAAATCATAAGAGATGTGGGTCCATTGCTGTGCCGGTACTGGTAGAGGAGCAAGGGGTCCATAGGGAGCATGGGTGCGGCTCTTTGCTCGGGCGCAGAGGTCGCAAGCGTCTACGTAGCGATTGATGTATTTGGTCATCATGGGCCAGTAATAGTCGCGAGTTACGAGTTCTCGGGTTTTCTCTCGTCCTGGGTGTCCTGCCAGGTGGGAGTCATGGTGTGCTTGCAGAATGGCCTCCTTGGCTATCTCATCGTCTGGAACGAAGATTTTCTCATTTCGGAGTACGAGTCCCTCCACTAACCGGTAGGCTGCGAATTCTTTTCGTAGCTCAGCGGGTGCGTTTTCAGGGTGGTTGCGCAGGAAGGCCAGCACTGGGGTGAGGGTTTTGTCCTGGTCGATCGTAGAGCGGATGCGAGTGGCAATGGCCTGGTTGTCAAGAATCTCGGGGTTTGTTGCGGCGAGGGAGACAAAGAGGGAAGAGTCGAGGACCTGTTGGGGTTCGTCGGTTGAAGTAGGGGTACGGTGGTCCGATCGTCTTGAGAGGGGGTCGGCCTTGCATTTGACTCCCGGGCGGTAAAGGATCTGGAAGTCGAATCCGGATAGGAATTGGCTCCATCGTGCCAGTCGGGAGGTAAGCTTGGTCGATGTCTGGAAATACTCGAGGTTGCGATGGTCAGTGATGACCGTGGTTTTGCCGTTGGCTCCCTCGAGGTAGTGGCGCCATTCCTTGAATGCACCGATGATGGCTAGAAGTTCTTTGTCGTGAATGGGGTAGTTTTGCTCAGCAGAGTTCAGGGATTTTGACGAAAAGGCGATCGGTCGGAGGTTGCCTTTTTCGTCCTTCTGAGAGAGGATTGCCCCTCGGGCATATCCCGAGCAGTCGGTCTCGACAACGTAGGGTTTGTTGAAGTCAGGTCGCGCTAGAACGACTTGGTCGACGAATTTGCGCTTTAGGGCATCGAAGGCTGCTTGTTGCTTGCTGGTCCATACGAACTTGGTAGTTTTTCGTAGAAGGTCGTGCATTGGCCTGGCGATTTTGGCAAAGTTGTCGACAAAGCGTCGGTAGAAGTTGGCGAACCCAAGGAAGGTCTGGATATCTTTGACAGATTTCGGAGTTGGCCAATCGGCAATGGCCTCAATTTTGGCCGGGTCCATCCTTAATCCGTTTTTGGAGATCAGGAATCCAAGGTATTCCACCTCTTTGCGGTAGAATTCACATTTCTCGGGCTTGCAGAATAGGTCATTATCCCGAAGAACTTGCAGGACCCTCCGAACGTGTTCTCGGTGTTCGTCGGGGTTCCGAGAGTAGATGAGAATGTCGTCCAAGTAAACGACCACGAAGTTGTCAATATAGTCCCTGAAGATGTGATTCATCCATCGTTGGAAGACTGCAGGTGCGTTGGTGAGGCCAAACGGCATTACAAGGGTTTCGTAGTGGCCAAACTTGGTGCGGAAGGCCGTCTTCCAGACATCCTCGTCCCGAATTCGGATGTTGTTGTATCCTGTGCGAACATCCAGTTTGGTCCAGACTGTGGCTGAGTGTTGTCGGTCCATGAGCTCATTCGGTAACGGGAGAGCGTGACGGTTCTTGATGGTGATTTTGTTCAGTTCTCGGTAGTCGACACAGATGCGGATGGTGCCATCTTTCTTCTTGACAAAGACGATGGGGGCACCAGCCGGGGATTTGGATGGTCGAATGTACCCTTTTCGTTCCTCCTCAACGATCCAGGCCCGGAGGGCCTCTCCCTCGCGAGGAGAAAGGTTGTAGATGGGTCGGTAGGGAGGTGTGGTGCCAGGTTCCAGATCGATGGTGCAATCGAATTCCGTATGCTGTGGTAGACGTTCTGCCTTGTCCTTGCGGAACAGGTCAAGGTAGTCGTGGAATTCCTGAGGAACGAGCTGCTCAATGGGAATTTTGGGCTTTTGGTGCTGCTCTGCAATGGCGGCGGACTTTGATTGGGTTGCCATCAGGTGGATCCAATGGTCGAAAGAAGCGTCGGTGCTATCTCCCTCCTTCCATGGTGCTGAGATTGGTTCAGCTGGTGGCAGTGGCTCTTTGAAGAAGGGGGAGTCGGATACCTGTCCGTCTTTGTAGTAGACGGTCCCACTGGCCACTGCGTCCTTTAGTTGCTTGTGGAATCCCCTTGCACGTTGCTTGAGGATTCCCGCAAATAATGGTTGCTTTGGTCGGGAACGTATAGCCCTTCCGAGGACATCAGGCCGTGTTGGTAGGCATTGGTTGGCGCAGTGCGACGAGGTGAAGGTGACTCGGTGGGTTTGGAAGTCGACGGAAGGGTTGTGCTCGTGGAACCAGTCGGCGCCTAGGACGATAGGCGGGCCTCCCAGGGAGACAACTAGAAGGTCCATGATTTCCCGATGAGCGCCTATCTGGATTTCGAGAGTTGCTTTTTGCGTGACATTTCCCGAGGCAAGGGGTCGACCATCAATGGCTCGAACTTTCCGTGTTGGGATGGGCGTTAAAGGAATGTGGTGGGTTCGTGTGAATTCGAAGTCGATGAAGCGAGTGGAAGCGCCGGTATCGGCCAGCGCTTCAGAGGGGACCACTTTTGAGTTTGCGAGGTGCAGTGTCACAGGGAGAATGATCTGAGATTCAGGGTCGAGAACAGTATTAGCGTAACTAGGAATGTTCGCCGAGGCGTGGGTTTCAATGGTTGAGTCGGAAAGAGACGAGGGTACAGGAGAAGAAACGGAGAACGAGACAGAGGATTTTTTCTGGGTTTTCTTTTTTGAAGAAGAAAGAACCGGGACAAAAGTAGAAACAGAGGTGGGAGAAGCGTACGAGCGAGATTTTTTTTGCTTTTTCTTTTTGGGAGAAGGGACTGGGGCAGCAGAGGTAGAGGAAACGAAGAGATTAGAAGTACATTGATCGAGAGATAAGGAACTTAACGAGGTATCTGGTAACACAGCAAGGGGTGCAAACGGATTGGCCGTTCGAAGTGTGGTCTTCTTCGAGGGCCTCAGTCTTTTTCCGACTCGGAGTCGGATCCAGACTCGGATGAAGCTTCGTCGTCTTGTTTGGTGGGTTTGGGAGTGGGGTCTGGTTGGGCAAGGACTGCGGCGACAGTAGCAGCGGCTCGAGCTTTCTTCTTTGCTTCTGGGCACTCCTTGGCTAGGTGTCCGGGCTGCCCGCAATAGAGACAAAGGCCGGCCTTCTTGCGTCGCTCTTTTTCGGTGTCTGTGAGCTTCCCATACTTCTTTGTACTGCTTGCCGTAGGTTTCTTGGGGATGCCAGCAGCCGCGGGTTTGGGTATGAATGTTGAGGGTGCTGTAGTCGATCTTTGCGGAGGACGGCTAGCAGGAGGGCGAGAGGACGATGGGGGGCTAGTGGCAGCACGGTTGTCTTGCTTGACACGCTGCATGCGATTATCGATGGTGATGGCTGCACTCTTGAGCTCATTCAGGGTGCGAGGTTGGGGGACGTAGGTGATGAGGAGGTTTCGCACTTCTGGTTTAAGTCCTAGTTCGAACTGGTCTTTTAGCGACCCATCGTTCCAGTCGAGGTCCCATTGGTAGAGTTCGAAGTCGGAACAGTAGCGGGCGACGGAAGTAGTCTGCTTGGTCTGACGGATCCTTTGCTTGGCGGTGTGAGCGGGATCCGGGTCACCGAATGCAGAGCGAAGTTTTGCTACGAAGTCGGACCACGATGTAGCCTCGGGCGGTGGGTTGTGGGAGCGTTGCTTTTTTAGAATTGAAGCGACCCATCGGGCCGCACTGCCCTTCATGTAGCTGGCCGTAAAGGCAATGGCGTCCGCTTCATCATCAAACTCCCTTCGCCGTACCCGGATATAGTTTTCGATGGTGAGGATCCAGTGTTCGAGCTGCGAGCGATCTCCTTCGAAGATGTCGGGTGCTTTCACCTTTGGGAGGTCCTTTTTTCGACTGGTGCCCTGGAAGAGGGGTAGGGCTGCAGGGGGAGCAATGGCTTGTCCTTCCAACCGGTCAATGATCATGGGGAGCATGTGGCGCATGGCTTCAGCCATATGGACTCGTTCGTCGTCGTCCATGTCGTCTGGGAGGAGTCGTATGAAGGCAGCTGTGTCAGGGTGTACATCTGGGCCAGGGGCATCTGGGCGAGGGATCTCTGACTGGGAGCGAGAGGGAATGTCTGTAGGTCTCTGCGTGAATCTGGGACCTTGCTCTCGAGCATAGGCGCCAAGGGGGCGAGTGGGTGTAGGTGACAAGAGAAGAGGCGCTCTGGGCGGACGGGTCGTAGATTCTGCTGATGGGGTTCTATGGGCCGAGCTGTGCATCTCTTGCTCAGGGGTTTTCCTGGCCAATGCTTCTTCGGCCTGCTTCCTCATCTGGCGCATTGTTTCACGCATTTCTTCATGTATTGATCGGGTAGTTTCTTTGGCTTGGTCTGGATTTAGGACCGGGTAGTTGATAGTGAATCCAACAGGATCGGGAATGGCAGGGGGTTGGTTGCTGGGTCCTGGGTCCGTAAAAGCAGCTGATGCTTGTGCGGGGACGTCGAAGGTTGCGTCCCCTACAGGGTCTTCGCTCGGTTGGGCCATGGTAGTATCGATTGGGGAGGCGGCAGGTGGGATAAGGGCCGACGCTTGTGATGACGAGTTGGGAGTCGATTGATCTGGGTTCTCAGGACTGGAGGAGTCGATGACAGGGTCGGGCGACCTCCAGGCGGTCTCGGTGTATTCTGGAAGATGGGGAGTGGCCAGTTTTCAATCTTGGTCCTCTCCGTCAATGAAGAGGGCACGGTTTGGTCCTTGGTAGTATACTGGGGAGAAAAAGCCGGTGGCAAGTTGTGCCCAGGTGGGGATGTGCCCGGTTGGTTCGCTCCACTTGTATCTGAAGACTTTTACTACTAGTCCGAAGTCAATACGGAGTTTGGTTCGTTGCACAGCCGTAGGGCGTTTGATAGTGACGGCTGCTCCTCGATAGTTGCGAATGCTGGGGATAATCCTCTTGGCGTCGTACCAGAGGTTTCCGAGGCTGTTGACAGGGATATCCCTTTCAGGATAACAGACGACGTAGGCGTGGACGTTCAGGTGACTAGGGATGATGTCGGTTTCTTCGAGTATCCAATCGTGGGTTTCGTCAATCATTAAGCAGTGTAAAAGGGGTCCCGTGGTTCGTGGGTTGGGCAGAATCCGCAAGAGCAGTCACAGGAGCAGACTAGGCGACGGGTGTAGGAAAGACAAAGGGATGGGCCTAGACAACGTCGACGATAGATGTCTTCGCTCTTTCGGCAAGGGTAGAGAGGTTTGTAGTAGGTTCGGACGAATCGGTTTCCTTCTTTTTCTCGAGAGGAGGAGTCAACCCAGTGGGTGAATTGGTGGTAGAGTTGGCGGTTCCGATGGGTGCTGAAGGCTTTTTGAATCTCGTCGAGACGGTGACTGACGTCAGAGAAGGGGAAGTGGGACTGGTGGGGGCAGTAGCGAGTCGGTCCGGTGCAGCGGTGGAGCGATGCACCGACGAATTGAGGAGCCAGTTTTGCGTTAATTAAGCTTTTCGATCAGCGTCACCAGTTGCTGCGCAATTTGGATCTCAGATCGTATGACGTCAATTGAGAGTCGTAGGGCCTGATAGATGGTGGTGGCTAGTTGGACGAGGAAGTCCCGAAGTTCTGGGGTGACCGTAGTGACGTAGTGTGGTGGAATAGGGAGAAGGTCTGAGGCAACTAGGAATCCGTAAGGGTTGAACGCGAATCTCTCTAGTTCTCGTTGGTACACAGTGATCTTCTGTTGGTTGGCTTGTATTCTTCGCTTTAAACTAGCAGCGAGGAGCTTGCGATGTTCGTTTGGTGTGAAGATGAGGGTGATGAATGGTGAATCCAGTTTGGCTAGTAGCGCCGAAACAAGGAGGTGTTTTGCTGAAAGTATCGAGCGATGGCAAATTCGATAGGGGTATCGAGGGGTATCGTGCTGAGATGACAGAGGAGATAGTGACGTCGAAGGGTTTCTCGAGTGGAGATTCCTTGGGTGTGGCGAAGATAGTGGAGCAATCTTTCTTCGGGTGTAGTAGTGATGCGACGGGGCATTCACTGAGGTGCACCAAAGTTTGGGGCAGGGATGACGTGGATACAATTGATAGGGGTGGTGATTTTAGTATCGGCTGGGGGTGTGAGAGTGCAACGGGCAGCGGCCGTTAGGAGGAGAAGATCTTCAAATCTTGGGTCTTCGGGGGCCACAACAGTGTATTCGACTAGTTCGGGGTCTTGTGGGTTGGGGATGAGGTCGACAACAACAAAGCAGAGGACTCGGAAGGGTGCAGGTCCAATAACAGGCATATGCTGGTGTGGGGAAGACGTGGGTGATCTAGCAAAATGTCACGGAACGGCTAAGCGTCTCCGGCAACACCTGCTTGGCGACGGCGAGCTAGTTCTTGGTCAAGCTCAGCAGCG
>WSTW01000717.1:0-10113 GCA_019632305.1 Tulasnella sp. 403
GCTTGTGTTGTCGGGTCCGGAGAGTGCGAGAACCCAAAGGTAGGGGCCGGGCAAGGCCCAGAAGCCAATTTTGACGGCGGTAGAGCATATGCAAGGAACGTAGATAGCTTGAAAAACTAGAGGTACAAGCCATTGGTGCACCAATGGTTGTCTGACCTAACCGATATTGTTAACGGCAAGGTTAACGGTCGGTTGTTGTGCTTGAATGTCAATCATCTGGATTTCCCACGTATATTGGGATCACGGAGAGAATGATACGTGATTAATGTTGGAGCGTACATCAGGAACCCCGGTTTTCTCCGATCCGGTGGATCGGAGCCTATCGGAGCATCGGAGACTCAAATATCAGTCGGAGAATCCTTCCTGAGTCGGAGAATGGACCCTTAATCAGAGAATTTGCCTTCTCTTGACCAGGATCGGAGAACGTCCCTGTGCCCAACAAGGCTGTTGCCAGTTGTGATCATCCGGGGTGTCGGAGATAGCGGTCTCCGCTTGGAGAAAACACGGGTTCCTGATGTAGCCCATCTGTTCCCCTCCAACTCCAACTACCAGTCATGTTCCACACCTGCATTCAGATCGAGTTATTGGTCTCCTGTGTTTGTATCTGCTTCATGTATTTGTACTAATGTGTTTGCCTAATGTCTGTCATGAATGGGCTAAGAGCCTCAGACATGGACACTAGGACTGTGGCATGGGACAGTAGATGTTTGTGTCACGACCCCAACCAGATAAGCACCAGCACATGCCCTTGGCCCCAGTTATCACTCCTCCCAGTTACTGTTGAGTTGAACCTTTTGTTTATCTCTTGGCCTTGTGTTCGTCACCATGTTGGTTGCCGCCTTCTCACCTTCCTAACTATTTATAGTTCCTTGGCATCGGTTCAATATGTGTTCAAACATATGTTTGGATTCCTGCCCTTTACTATTTAGATGGCTGACATCTGTAGGATGTTCGGCACACAGTCTCTTCCATCTACTCCTGTCTCCTGCCTTGCCTTCTCCTGCCTTGCCTTGTCTCTTTGCCTTCTTATCTCTCTTGCCTCTTTCATCCTCCTGCCTTTGTTTATCTGTTATGTGTTGCTTGAGGCCCTAGGTCTTGCCACGTGTGCTTGTTATCTTATCTTGCCCATATCGTCCACACGTGTGTTCTGGTGTTCATGTGACTGTCTTGAGGTCCTGACAGTTTGAGGGGGTACTTGGTGTGATAGTGATAGAGATGAAAGTGAAGGGTGGAAGGTTGTCCAAAGGGGCCTGAAGTGGAGGTCAACCACAAGGAGAGGAAGAATGAGTTGGATGGTGAAGTGAGGAGACTGGGGATCTTGAGTATTTGTGGTTTGGTAAGGGCATGAGAATGTAGAGTTGGGTTGTGGACTTGGTTGGGTCAGCAAGTGAACTTGGTACAGACTTAGAAGGAGGAGCAATAACAGAGTGGTGACAAGAGATGGGGCTTGATTTTAGGTCCTGAGTGCCAAGGGTCAAGGTCACAAACATGTATATAAGGGGAGAGACAGAGGTACCCTCTAGTGGAGGTACAAGGAGGTGCGAGACAACAGGAGAGGTTGAGAGAGAAAGTGTCACAAACAGGCTCAAAGCCTTGGACACAGGTGCTAGGACTATGGCATGGGGCAGTAGATGTTCGAGGGGGTGCTTGGTGCAAGGGCAATAGAGATGGTGACAAAGGGATGAAGGATGTCCAAAGGGGCCTAGAGCTGATGTCAATGGCAAGGAGAGGGAGTACGAGCTGGATAGCGAAGTGAGGAGTCTGAGGATCTTGGGTATGTATGGTATGGCAAGGGCATGGGAAGGTAGAGTTGGGTTGAGGACTTGGTTGGGTTGGCAAGTAAACTCAGTGTGGACTTAGAAGGAGGAGCAATGATGGAGTGACAACAAGGGGTGGAGCTTGGGCTTGGGTCTCAAATGTGAAGGGTTGAGGTCACAGGTGTGTATACAAGTGAAGAGGACAGTGGTACCCTCTAGCAGAGGTACAGGGAGGTGTGAGATGACAGGAGTGGTTGAGAGCAAGAGGTGATGACATGAGGATCAGATGGAGTCCAAGTGGGGTCAGAGGAGGGTGGTGACAGTGATAATAGAGACAGCGAGGACAGAGTAGAGGTAAGGAGATGACAGGACAAAGAAGACAGGAGAGGCAAGGAGGAGCAGGGGGACAAGTTGCTAGATGGGGTACAACAGTACTATAAGCACAGTACTTATACTACATGGTGGAGACAGTGAAGCGCAATGATGTCATCATACATTGTTGCAATGTCATGCCTGGTTGAGGAGCAGAGGCAGAGCAGAGGGCAGGGGATGAGTAAAGTGCAGAGTGCCCCTCAGTGGAGGAGAGGGCAGCAGAGTGTGCCAGTGGAGTTCTGAGTGGGTCAGAGGAGCTAGTTGTCATAGAAGTGGGGACAGTGCTGGGTGTAGTGTCATGATGCAATGCTGAGCTGAGTTTAAATAGTGGTCCTGGTGTGTCACTGTGAGCCTTGGTGGCTGGCTTACATGGTGGTGTGGAGAGTCGCACAGTGTCAGTGTAACTGAGTGTGGGTAGAGTGCCTTGAGCACCGGGTTGGGAGAGACTGGGCAGGTCATAGGTGTGTACTGTGGGTGGTGAGGTAGAGAATTGAACACAGAGATCTGAGGCATGAGAGCATAGATGTGGCATTGTGTTAGACTGTGAAGATGAGGGATCAAGTTGTGGAGGAGCCATGGGAGAGTTGACTAGGGTGTCTAGGAGAGCACTGGGCACTTCAGGGGATGCAGTAGGTGGGCGCAAAGGGTCGAGAGAGTGGTAGAGTGGGTCTGTGAGTGTGGTGTCAGCCTTGGCTTTGGCTTTGGCTTTGTCCTTTGAGCATAGTTGTGACAATGTCCCATCCATGCTTGTCTTCTTGTCCCCCTCTGAGCTAGAGTAAACTGTGATAAGTTATTCTACTTTCTCACTGGTTTTTAAATATGTGTTTATTAACTGGATTAAAATACATTGGTCCCCTGTTGTTGGCCAATGCTGATGAAGATGAGAAAAACCTCAACATGGTATGGGGGTGTAACATTTATCCCAAAATGGCCAATTTTCTCTCCTCTAAATGAGCCCTAGGTCAAATACAACCAGTTCTGTTTTAGATCCTTTTGGATGAGTCTGGGACCTTGAGACTCTATCAGCCATCTGGGGAAGAAACTGACTACATAGCAGTGGTATTCACATACTACTCTATTAGTTTCGTCTATATCCTATGGTGTCACAACCTCGCCCAAAGGGCAAGACTAAGGCAAGCACAGGTCTCAGCACTATGCTTGTAGGCGCTTGAGTAGATCCTTCCATGGTTCCTCTGCAACTTGACAACTCTCCCTTCTTGCTGAACACAATGCCATATCTACTATCTCACACTCAAAGTCCCTGTGTTCACCATTCTACAGTTTCACCTGACTCCTCAAACCCCTTATGTCGTTCTACCATGCCCAGCATCATAGGTGCTCCAATGATGAAGAGTTACATTGAGGTGCTCCACACCCCTGGAGCATGCTCTGCTGTCCTCTGGACCCAAGGGAGTGCTCTCAACACCACTCAACCCCTACCCCACTCTCCACTGTAATACATCATCCCTTTATGACATCCACTCCACTAGGGTAGTATAAGTAGTAGCCCTATACCATCACTACATTCCTCATCTAGCAACTTGACCTCTTCCCTTGTCCTTCCCCCCTCACTAGTTTCCCCACTGTTCCTTGTCTTCCCTTTCTGCTACTTTCCTCACTTTCCCCTTGCACCTATCACCTTGTACCTTGACTACTGTCACCCTACTCAGACTCCATCTTGTCTCTACCACACTAGTACTCTATACACCCCTGTTCAGTCACACTGGATCCATGTGAGCTCCATGCAGCTGTCTTCATCCAAGCCACCCAGTTTCTGCTTTTCCTTGTTGATATCCTTCCCCACCTCCACCTCCATACCATCAAAGCCACTTGTGACCTCCTTTGCGACTTCACTTCAGAGTTAGACCAGAAACTCATCCATTGCCAAGCAGGTATTGCTGGAGATGCTTAGTTATTCCATGACATTGATACAGTTGATGAGGAAGAGGAAGAGTGATCCTATAAGCTCATCATCACCCTAAAGTGATAAACTATTTGGACACTAAGTAACACCTTTGTTACTCTTAGCACTTCTTATTGAGTACTGCATCTCTGGTAAAAAGCTGATGCACACCATTGAATTGGCTGCCAGCACACCATGGCAGATGTTCCAAAAGACCACTATGGAGAAAATGGGCATTCTATTGCTGGAATGGCTTAAGATCAGGTGGTGGGTTTCTACCACAACTTCCCAACTACCTAAAGGCCTTCTGACATAGCTAGCAAATGAAGACCAGTATGAAACTATGGTGCTAGAGTTCATTGAGACTCTCCAAAGGCACCAGAAAGCAAAGAAGCAGAAAAATGTGTCCAGTGAAGCATCCAAGGCACCCAAAATCTGAATCTTTGATGGCAGATCAAAAGATGATAAGAAGGTCTGTTAGGTCCCCATGCATACTAGTGACTTGAGACAAAAAGTTCTAACTGAGGATTAGGTGACAGTGGCAAGTGTCTGTAACAAAGGCAAAGATGTGGGGGAGGGATCTACTAATGTGGATGATGTGGTGGTGCATCAGGAACCCAGGTTGAGCATGGGTAGACAGTTCATCTCCCATATTCATACCAGCCTCCCATGTAACCACCATAGATTGGGCTTGCCATGTTATCTGAGTTCTGGAGGCTATATCTGATTCACAGCCATATAGCTCACACAGTAGCAACTACTTGTGGTAAGTGCCCAGCTCACATGCACCCAGCAGTTCCTCTACGCTTACTAGTTATGATCCCTGCTTAGGAGGAAAAGAAAATTGACAGTAATGGGAAGCCATATTCAACAAGTGAGATCCCAGAGGAGATCCAGGAGATCCAACACTGGAGACCACTGCTTTCCACCAGCAGTAGTTACATGCAAAGGGCCCAAATGACAAACTCCACTGAAGATGTTAATGTGGCAATGGATATGGGCCAGAGTTGCCAGATGGACAAGAGCACTGCAAGTGCAGGCACAGGCCTAGTAATGGTGTCACATGAGAGAGGAATGTTTGGCAGGCCATCAGCTCCAGGGATGTATTCCCAGCCAATGAATCCAGAGCTGCCCCACCATTACTTTCCCTGGATTTCATGACACCCCCTCCCATATCCGAGGCACAATCCCATGGCCATTCCTTCAGCAGTGGCTGTGTAAGATTGATGAATCCACTGGACATTGACATGTGGAATATAAGTTTAGAGACAAAGCACTTGTAGATGCACTTTTTCAAGAAGGGTGGAAATGGCTTGATAACTTGCTTGATCCCTTGATTACTGCTGAGAAGGTTGTGGAAACTACTGGGATGGCAAAGGGATATGCAATGGCAATGCTTCGTTAGGCACTGGAGGATGCAGACAGCCTAGTTCATACAGCAATGCTGAAGCATTTGGAGAGCATGTATCACAGCAGTGAATTGGGGAGGTTTGGTTGGTTGCCATATGTAACTTAGTTCTCACATGTTGGAATTACATCACTGAGCTGTGCAATTCATAGATGCATGTGATACTATATTCAGTTGATCTACTAGCACTAGTTGATGTAGTTACAGTGACAGAACCACCCATTCACTTTCTCTGGAGTGATGCTGTAAATTGCAGAAGTAAGAAGTTGAAGTGCAGCAATATGGTGCTCCTTGTGACTGGTGAGGACTTGTTGTACTTCATGATGTTTAGAACAAAGGTGAGCCTTGATTGAGGAGAATGCCAGTTCAATTGGATTGGAGTCAGGAGAGTAGGGGGGGAGATAGTGGAGGTGGCAACCCCTATGGCAATGACAGAGCACATTGCAAGAATTAGCAGATCTCCACCACTATAGATGGGTATGATGTATCATACCTTCCCTCCACAATCTCTTGAATCCTGTCAACTTTGTGAATTGTACAATTATCCATAACTAGGATGGAATTTGGGCCCGGAAATGGCTCCATGATTTCCATGAGCTCACTAATGAAGTTGGTAAATGTCTCCTCATCAAAAGACCCTTCCTTGATGGTTGAGTATTTGATACCTTGAAGAGAGAGGGCAGGAAGAAGGGAATAGCTATTTGGGATGCATCAGCCACAACATCAATAGACTCCAAGTCAGATGGAACTTGATACCTACTGTGCACCTCAGACAAAGTAGCCTACCATCTCAGCTTGTTGACCTGCCAATGCCCATCCATAGACATGATGTGGTGTTTGCCAATCAACTGCACTTTCATCAATGAAAACAAGTTGCTCTAGGTGATATTACCCTATAGTAAGGATGAAGCAGTCATGCAGCACTTCATTCCTCTCTATTACCAGTCATATTATCTTCAGTAATGATGCAAATGAAAATCAGGAATATAAGCCTGGAGAGAAGAGTAGGTCTTTAGATGCACCTTTTTTTGTGTATACCCCATTTGCCACAGCACCTGCCAGATGGAAACATGTGAAGTCTTAATGCTACAGAAATGATGAATGTCATTCTCCACTTGCTTTAGATCAATGTCTGGCTACTGTTCTACAGAATTGCATATGAACTAATAGAGTATGGAGAACAGTTGAGCACAGAGAACAGTTGAGCACTCAGCAAAATGTTGCATAAGGAGTGTAAAAACATAAAAAGGACTTACTTGGAACTCCTCAACATCAAGATGGTTAGATGGACCACATTTTAGGTGACCAGTTTGGACAATAGCAGCATTGCCAGTTGCTCTGAAGTGTTGATTGATGTTCTTGATTGCATGTTCTAAGAGGTTGAGATAGAGGGCAATTTTTGAGTATAGGCAATCATTTGTATGGCTGCCCAGCAGATTTCTGGTGGAGTCTCCTTTCCATGAGGCATCAGGTGTCTGTAGGGCATCAAACATCATGTTGTGATAGAAATGCATTGACAAGACAATTTTGGCTTACCTTCCAGAGCAGTAAGTGATTTATGCACTAGCTTGACATTGATTCTACCTACCCTGCAAGTATTATACTGATTGGTAGAGAATGATGAGATGTGTGGTGCATGAGAGAAAACAGCAAAAAAAAGTAGAAAATGAACTATGGAAAACTAACCTAAAAACAGCTGTAATCATCTTCTCCACCCCATGTGCAGCCCAGCAGTTGCTCCTCCTTCCCACCTTCACCTATCAGCATGAGACCACCAATATGGCCTTCTTTATCCAAAGTGCTCAAAGCTGGGGCAACCTTATCTCCCTCAACATCAATAATGGACCATTGAAGATTGAGGATGTGGTTGTAGGGGTAATCTAAGTGATTTACCCCATAGTTCTTTTTAAACCAAGGATCAGGGAAACCCAAGTCCCAGTTCACTTTGAAATTGCCAAAAGGCCCACCTTCCTCAACAACTAAGACTGCTTCTACACCTCTGCAGAAGCTGCATCTGCCTCTGTTTCCAAGAAATAGAGGGTTCAATTCTATCCATGTGACACCATCCAAGACTGACATGTCCCAACCTCAGTAGGGGTTGGGACTCAACTCAGCCACACCACCATGTCATTGCTGAAGTATTGCAACACATACTGTTCCTTCTCCCACCCCACCAGTGAGTGCAGCTAGTGGAGTGTCCCCAATGTTCTGCCTGTGGCCAAGAGGCCACAGAATAACCTCTCCCTCATGTGGACAAGAATCCATGTGATGGAGGCAAGTGGGAAGCTCTGTGCCCTACCTTCTCAGGGAGGGCTCCCCACTCCAGTTTTCACTCCAGCCCTTGAAAGGGCCATTAACAACTGTGGAAGAGGACACAGAAGAGGCAGGTACAGACCCAGAGGAGGACACCACAACTGAGCTTAAGGGAGAAATCCAGTAACTCTTGTGGACTTGTTTTTTTTACATTTCTACTTGTTCCTTTTTACTTGAAATACACTCCACTCTGACTTGTAAAAAGACCCCTTGTTGAAGGCAAGGAAAAAACCTCCATCCTCAAAACAAATGCAAGCACAACCTTAAGAAAATGGAAATAGACCCCCCCAGCCCATTTCTCCTGAAGGCTCAGGATCTCAAGCTAGAGAAACACCTGGGCCTCAGTTGGGCCAACTGAGTGCAGCTGCTAGTACCAGCCCACTTGTGAACACTGGCCCTAGTATGCAAGGCCCACCTTCTCCTTCTTGGGATGGTTCAGCCAAGATTGGAGTCATAAGGCAACCTAACCCTGTGGATACAGATGGAGATCAGTCTATTCCCCATGGCACAAGTGATGATTGGGCAAGAACCCCTCCCCACCCTGCTTCTGCTGGAGATGCATGCACAATGTATCAAAAATGTGTTGTCTTCCAACTGGCAACCCTGAACCTTTAGGGAATTGGTGTCTCCCAAAGGGGATAACCAAATAAACTCTTCAAAGCCACTAGGCTTATGAAAACCAATAAATGGGGTGTGTTAGCCCTACAGGAAATACATGATGCACACAGAGTTGCTAACACACTTGAGATGTGTAACTCTAAAGTCTGAGCCTTTGTAAACCCTGGCTCTAACAATGCCATAGGAATGACTTTCCTAGTACACTTGGACTTTGTTAAAGAAAAAACCAAAGACAAGATTAAACACGAGATACTCATCAAAGGACAAGCATACTCTATTACAATCACCTGGAAGGGTGATGAAAAGATTCATCTTGTAAATCTTTATGCCCCTAATGGGGATGGGGAAGCAGTTGCCTTTTTTGACAACCTCCAAACTCTATACCAAAACCTGCAGTCATGTTACAGTGATGTACTCTTTTGATCATATAATCCCACATGCCGCATTAAATCAGCTGTAGCGCTGTGAGTATTGTGGCTCAGGCTACGTTCTTAGTACCGTTAGGAACCCACAACTTAGGAGATTCAAATAGTACACTGTAATTGGTAGTTAATACAGCCATGCAAACAAAATGAATTAATCTGCAGGACAACAGCATATGATCAAATGCATTACAGGGCCCCAAGCAACAGAAGATCTCGGCTAAACTAGTATTTAGTGTACCCACCCTTGGCTTTGATGACAGCCTCAACACGTCTGGGCATGCTGTCAACAAGGTTTTGGCAGATGGAGGGGTCAATTGCATCCCACATGTGCTGGACCCTGTCCCAAAGCTTGTGGATCAACTTGGCCAGCACCTCATACCCTGCAAGCTTGCGTTTGACATGCTGCCACAGGTGTTCTATTGGATTGAGGTCAGGTGATTGTGCCAGCCACTTCATCACCTCAATCCTTCTCAAGCCATGCTGTCGCTTTTTTTGACGTGTGCTTGGGGTTGTTATCTTGCTGAAATGTGACATCACATGCTTTCAGCTTCCATTTCTTGAGGCTGCCCTTAAGCTTCGCATCCAGAATGCCGACATAGTGGTTGGTGTTCATCTTTCTGTCAATCTTGCACATCAGCCCCTGTCCTGCCCACCTCATGCATCCCCAAATCATCAAAGAGCCGCCACCGAATTTGGCCGTAGGGTCCACCATGCGCTCACTCAGCCCCTCTCCTGGTCGCTTCCAGACCCAGTGCTTCCCATCGGATCCCAGTCTGTTTATCTTTGTTTCATCTGACCAGATGACATGCTTCTAATCCTCTTCAGTCCAACTCCAGTGCTCCAGCGCAAAATTCATTTGCACATGTTTGTGACGCATGCTCAGGAACGGCTTCTTGACCTTCACTCCAGCCTTCAAACCTCACTTCTTCAGCCCCCAGCGGATGGTTTGTAGTGACACATCCAGGTCCATGGTATCTTGAAACACTTTGGCCACTTGGACTGCCGTGTCAACTTCCCCTGACATGATCAAGTGGATCGCGTGGCATATGTCATGCTGACTAAGCTTCTTGCAACATCTGGCAGGGGCCTTTGGAAGGGTGGAACAGTGTGTCTGGTGTACTTTTGAGACAAACCCGGTACTGACACCAAGTTCTGAGCTGATCTGATGGGAGGTGTGGCCAAGGTCAAGGAGGCCAGTGACACACTTGATGGTGGCAAGTGAGAGAGACTTCATCATGTTTGGAGCTCATCCCCATACTGAAAGCTGTCTCTTATAGCTTTCTATCAACAACTCTACATCACATGTATCACCCATAG
>WSTW01000072.1:9115-54734 GCA_019632305.1 Tulasnella sp. 403
CGCATACCATTTCAAATCGAGGGAGCTCTTCCTTCGTCAATGCTTCGACCGATTGCAACCACGAGGTCACATTGGGTTTGCCGACCTTTGCTTCTTGCCTCCAAAAGACTCTACGTGGTTCTCATACGTGACAGCAAGAGTGATATGCATGGTTCTTGGAGTACCGTGGACCAATATACTCTCCCCTCAAGATTACGTCGAGCAATTGGAACGGCTCGGTTACGTCGAGGTCTCTGTAGAGGATATTACGGGCTTTGTCTTTCCCCGATTCATCGCGTTCTTAAAAGGAGAGCGGATGCCCGGGAGCAATAACCAAAGCCAGTATCTTGGAGCAGGGTGGTGGCTGACGGGCTTGGTATTCAATATCTGGTGGAAGACGTGCGGAGGAACTTATGTTTTGGTCAGTGCCAAGAAACCATAAGCCTCTATTCCGTAGATATTGTAACTGTATACATCAGCTGCTGGCTTGGCTGGTTTCCTTCTCCGCCAGTTGAAGTGCATGCTGAAGACGTAACTTGCTTTTCTCTTGGCCGAGGAGCACGAATATTTCAGGAATGCTTGGACCAACCTAAATAGGGGGTCAATGACACGAGGGTGGACGGTGTTTGGACACTTGCCTTGCTGCCCGTGAGGGCGTGACGCAACGTGTTCATAATTTCCTTGGATGACAAGCCGGACAGCTCATTCTCTTGAAGAACGTGCAGTGCATCCCGAATTGTCTCGGTAGAGACGTACTTGCTCTGCTCCAGGGCAGTGGATCCGAGCGTTGCTCTGAGTACAGTCACTAGTCGTGCAGATGAGATGACCACTGCTTTCAGTAATGCGAGGCGGAACCTACTATAAGACGATTCCTTCACGGTCTTTCGAAGTGCTGCTGCCTGTTCGCTGGTGAGATCCGGCTCACGGAAAAAGTGTGATGAGAGTTCAGGTTGCTGAATGTCCGGCAGACGGTCCACCCGAGGCTTACAGAGGGTTCTGGTCAACATATCACCAGCGATGTGAGAGAATCTCAACTCACCAGAAGTGCTTTCACGACCCGTGTGATGTATCCCGCCTCTAGGCTCTTGCTGAGAGGGGGTCAGCCTGCAACCGCTCATTGGGAGGAATGGCCAACCTTTCAGGATACATGGCCCGTAGGACTGAATCAGCGCGAGCTGTAACATCCTCTAAGCCTTGCGCATCGTGGCCGCTTAATTTGCGACCTAGGTGTTGCTTGTTAAGGTTGGCTAATTTTCCTGGGTCAAGGATTGTGCGTCGATGCGTAAGCGTTGAGATATCAAACTAGAGAACCAATGTCAAAACGATAAGTAGAGGATATGTCGCGAGTAATACCTTCTCAATAAGTTCCTGCTTCGTTAAAACCCCATCAGGTGGAAGGTGGTCGGTATCAGTTCCATGGGCGTTGTTTCGAGCGGAACCCCAGCCAGCAAGAGCGAGCCAATTGATCACTGACTCAGGTTCCCAGCCTTTCTCCTTCGGAAGTATTCAGTAATTGTAAATGTCCCAATATTGCCACTGAACCAACGACGTACCATGTAATCCGACACCTGAACGTCACCTTTCCGTTTTGACATCTTCGACCCATCAGGGTTGAGCAGCAAGGGAAGATGAGCAAATTGAGGTGGCGTAAGCCCTAAGGCAGCGTATAAATCGATGTGAAGAGGAAGGGATTGGAGCCATTCCTGGCGGAATCGTCAGGCGGAGTTTATATCACCGAGACATACAGCACGCACCTCTCCACGGACCACATGGGTGATCTTCATCTCATGGTCATCAACAACAGAAGCCAAGTGGTATGTGGGGAAGAGGTCGGACTTCAACATAATGGGATCCGTTGGCAATGATCCATGCCCATCCCTCAGAGCTCCAAAGACAATGTCTTTGATTGGTTCCTTATGTGGAATAGCACCATCCTGTTTCAGAGAAAGGATAAGGATGAGACCAAGGCGTGATATCACTGTCTGGGCAAAGGAGTCACGTTAAGCCGAATGACATGCCGTTCGCCGGCCTTCACTCTGCGCGCCACCTCTTCTTCGGTGAGTTGTAGACATGCGCGGTCGTATGTCGCGTTGGAGCGCATCCGTAAGAGTCGTTCACGCGTATATGCCAGCGTCTCTGGTGTGCAAAAGCAACGGTACGCCCTCCCAGACTTCAGACGAATCAGCGCGCGTTGAATAGTACGTCATAAAGGCCTTACCTCTAGGAGTTTGCTGGCATGATACCTGTAGAGGTCTAATCGTTCAGACTGTGTGCATGTATCAGATTGAGTGGCGGGAGTGCTGATGAAACACGTACTTGTTGATCGGGGCCGTCCGGCCCCCCGACTCGGGGACCTGTGGAGGGCATGTCTTTGGACGAGCACTCTCAGGGCGAGTATCAACCTCACTCACCATGATCATACTCAATTCCGGCCCATTGAAGCCCTTTTATGATGTTATCGACCGAGCCCGGGACTAGCCTCGTCTAAATAGCGAGGTGATGAGCTGCTGCAAAAACTGGTCCCAAATCGGCTTACCCGATCAGTATCCTCAATCCGCAACGTGAAGGTGCCTCCTAGTCGTCTTGCGGTCAAGTAATTATACAGCGCCGTCCGCAGCCCTCCGAGGTGAAGTGCACCCGTCGGGGAAGGCGCAAACCGAAGCCGGACACTCATAAAGTAGAAAGTTACGTCAGGACGTCCTGAGAACGTTCCGAGGGAAGGGCTCCCACAGTTGGAGATCACGAACCCTTTCCACAGTCGCCATGGCCTCGTCAACAACCGCCTCCCAGAAAGATCGCGTCCTCCTGGCGGTTATCGGAGACGAGGTGTGTGGACTCTTCCTCTTGAGGAGCGTGCCTTTTATGATGGGGAAGGTATTCTGCCATCGCCCTTGTGCCGGATGCGAACTGGTCTAGGATACAATCACCGGCCTCCTACTCGCTGGAATCGGTAATGTGGACAGTAAGCAGAAGAAAAACTTCCTCGTCGTCGATGCTAGTGAGTGAAAGCGTCATTGTGCCGCGATTTGAGCTTATGGATGCCATGCAGAAACACAAGTTTCGACGATTGAGTCCGCATTCCAAGAGTTTACAGAGAGAAAGGACATTGCGATACTTCTGATCAATCAACATGTATGTTTTGTCGCTATATAAAATCCTCGTTTTGACCTCTCTTTAATTTTCTTATCGACTATTCACTGCCTCAGATCGCCGAGAAGATCAGACCAACGGTGGATGGGTATCAACAAGCATTCCCCGCTCTCTTGGAGATTCCGTCCAAAGACCACCCATACGGTAATGGTTTAACCACGATCAGTGGTCGCCTTTGGCTCACGCGTTGCACTTCCAGACCCCTCAAAGGATTCTATCTTGAAGCGCGTCCAGAAACTCTTTGGTGAATAATAGTACGACATTGCTGGGTCTTGGCTTCACCTTTCCGTACGGAACTATCGGTGTCGTAATCTGAAGCGTCATAATCCATCAGTTTTGGTATACGATCTCTGAGACTGTGTGTGATGCTCCGATGGGATGAGATTCGCCATGGCATTTACCCGGCGTTAGCACGTAACTCTACGTGATTCAGCCATTCGTTCATTCTTGGGCTGCTGTCAGCCCTGGATCGCCCGGCATGATGCAGCGGTACGTGTTGACAGATACTGGGCGAAAGCCTTCCAACGGTGTTCACTGCTTTAGGGGTCCTTTCAATCTAGGTTTGGGAATAGTCGCTGTCAATTCACTATCCGAACGGTACGTGTCATAGGCACAGCAAGGGGTCACAACGATTCCGTGCAAATTAGGCTGTACATGTTGGTGCGCCGTATACTCGGCGATTTCGTTGATGCTCTGGGCTCTGCTCCGCACCTGCACGTGTTGCGGATTCTATCCCGATCGCACGGTGCATTCGCGTCCCAATGTCCCATCATCGCACGATGAGGCGATGCCCGAAGGACCTTAGATAAAGTATTCTCGCCTCCTCAGGTCTATTCGCCCCTTGTCCCTCCAAAACCGGTCCAGCGTACATCTCTTCCTGCCAAAGCAGTGATCGACCAACATGCATGATATGTCCAAGCTGGGTTCGACCCTCCTCCAGATGGCATTCGTCTGGGCGCTTTTCGGTTCGTCGTCCCCGCTATCGCCTTGTGTGAGGGAATAATCAACTTTAGTGTGCCACAGGGTTTTATTCGTGCTTGTTCATCGTCTGTATATCAGTTTTATTCCTACGCCGACGACGGAACAACGCCGTACTGGGAACCTTGGCCATCTTATACGTCTTGGTGGCTGCCCAAGTGGGTGAGCAAAGACTACCTTACCTCTAAGATTCACTCCGTCTTTAACCGCCATATTCGCCACATCAGTTCTGTTGTCACAAAATACCTTCAATGCATTTGTCAATAGCAGAGTGACGCCCGGAACGGGCATCTATCTTGAGCATTACCATCGACCTCTAACTGGAGCCCATTAGTGCGTTCTGTTTTTCAGGCGTGGCTATGATGAGACTAACTGCAAGTCCGCTATAGCTTGCTCTATTTCATCAGCGTGAGCCTTCTATCTAACCTGACCTCCCAATCGTCCCACATTCTAACCTACCTTTTTCATTTCTCAGAACGGGGTGACGGAGACCTTGCTCGTAAGCGGGTGGCAGCCCTCGACTTACAATCACACTCATGCATGGTTCGACAGCTGTGGCGCGTTTACGTCGTTTGGAAGGACCTCTGCCCCCTGTACATGGCACCACCTACCTTCCTTTGGTTGACATCTCTTGGTGAGGAGTACCAAATGGACCTTCCATATCCTGAATATTGGCGCTCAAGGTGTCTCCTTAGCGAGTTCCGCCTATGCCACGGTGATTCATGTCCACCAAGCCATTATACGGAAGGAACGCACCGATAAAAGGAACTACAAGATATTGGTCGCTCTGGCTGCAATCCTCCTCGCTCAGAACATTCTTACAACTATCATGATCGCTGGACGGTTATTGTACGCCACCATCCCTCATCGTGCAGGAACGATGGTCTGACGGTGGCCCATTCCCTTGTAGGTATATAGGCCGCCAAGTTAGTCCCAGGTGCAGAAAACCCCCATACATCCGGGTCGTTCTTGTGGTCGTCGAGTCGGCTGGCTTATATTCGGCCGTGATCGTCTTGCTGGTTTTCTTCACAGCGTTAAGAATGGTACGGATGCTGAATACTGAGATGTTATTCAATGGACACTGATCCGACTATATTAGTTCAATACAGCGGAGGTTTGCCTCAAAGCACTTTCAGTGCTAGTCGGCATTGTACCGACACTAATATTCTGCGTCATAAATTTTCGAGGGCTATCTACCGACCCTCACGGTAAACCCATAACGGCTTTGGGGAATATCACGTCTTCGACAGAGGTCGACAATGGGGTTCTCAGTGAGTGGCGCTTCGATTCGCCTATAGCCGGGAAAGGGACCCCGGAGATAGATCTTGAATTTCGCTATCCTCACTACAACGAACCCAATATCTCCCCGATCAGTAGTCCTCGCGCTTGTGCGCGGCCTAGCTGATTGACATGTGGGATTTTTGCAACCTGGCTTTCACGGACCTCCTTAGCATAACTTATTCTACTATAATGGTGGACATTGTGTTGGACACTTATTTATATTAGTATCGAGTAGTCGGAATGCAGTATATCCGTAGTGCAATTGAGAGGAGCTCATTCGCTCATGGTGAGCGTGTGAAACGTCGCGGCGAGAATTACAAGTTCGTCCAGCACCGACATATCCTTCCAGGTTTCTAGTTACCATACCATCATGTCCTTTCGGGCGGCGACAAGGCTTGCCGTGTCTGCATCTCGACGGCAGGCCAGTGGAGTGACTTTGGGACGTTCGTTGCATTCGTCGACCAGAGCTTCCCAAGGTTAGTTCGTAGTGGACATTGCTCTGGTTGTGAACTCACCGTCTCCCAGCGACCCCATCTTCCTCTCCTTTCACCGAACCCACTGGAATCAACCCGACCGAAACAAAGTACAAAGCAACATCCGACGCCCTTCATGAGTACGGCTCATACCTCACGCAATGCCTTCCGAAATACATCCAGCAGTTCTCTGTCCTCAAGGATGAATTAACCCTTTATGTCGCTCCTCAATCGATCGTTCCGGTCCTTACATTCCTTCGTGACCATTCTAATTGCCAATACAAGAGCGTGATGGATATTTGCGGTGTCGACTACCCGACGCGGAGCCAGCGTTTTGAAGTTGTTTATCACCTGCTCAGCCACCGGTATTCCTCTCGAATCCGGGTGAAGACCTATGCCGATGAGGTCACACCTGTTCCAACTGCTGTGGGGATATTCAGAGGGGCAGACTGGTGAGTGTGCGCTTGACTGACGTTCAATATTGATTTAAGTTCCGAAATTTCCCGCAGGTACGAACGAGAAGTTTGGGATATGTATGGTGTATCCTTCAGTGGCCATCCTGACCTGTATGTGACTTTACTTTCTTCTTATGCTCTGTGATTCTGAGCCTTGTCTTCAAAGTCGTCGTATCTTAACGGATTACGGCTTCGAGGGGCACCCCTTGCGAAAGGATTTCCCTCTGACGGTAAGCCGCCAAACCCGACTAGAGATGTGGTCTTACTTACGACATACCATCTGGCAGGGTTACACGGAGGTACGGTATGATGAAGAGAAGAAGAGGGTCGTTTACGAGCCTTTACAACTCACTCAAGCCTTCCGGTGAGTTTACCGCATGCATCCAGTCTGTTACCCACTAATTTTCGATTCCAGCAACTTTGAGGGGGCCACATCACCATGGGAAATGGTTGGAGAGGGTAAGGATATGAAGCCAGAGACTTTCAAGATTCCTGCTCCGGAACCACCGAAGGAGGAGCAAAAGAAGTGAGGGGGCCTAGCGTGTCCTTCGGGGGTCATTGTATACGACACGCCAAAACGCGATTAGTTATAGATGCCCAAGATAGTGCAATAGGCGACAGGCGTTTGCAAAGAACGGGGTTGTCATTCGGGTTGTGTTGTTTGGCGGTGATTGGCCCGAGTTTTCCGTTGATTCTAACGCAGGCCGCTCGTGCTCTTGACCATCCTGTTCACCGCGTGTTATATTCCATGCAAGCTCCGCAAGACGATGTACAACCAACTACACCACAAGAAGAACCAAAAGAGCATCTGAAGGTCCAAGAAACGTCCGAGCAGTTGGGGGGAGGGGAGGATGGTGTAGAAAGTGAAGGAAAGGAGGGATCGTCACCAAAACCGTCCACCACCAAGTTATCAACGAACGATGCCGCGGCTATCGAACCTGTTGCTACCCCTACGAACGCTGTTGAACCTGCCTCATCTCAGACGACCGTTATCACACCGACCCCTGCACCTTTTCCATCCACTAAACGCTTCAGTTCCGCGACTATTAGCAAGAAGTTTATGCAGAAAGCCGCTTCATTAGCGCCCGGAGGTCCCTCTTCGCCCGCTGGAAATTCGAGCACCAAATCTCAGAACGTTGGTTCATCGTCCTGTGCGTACTTTCCCCATCTCTGCTTCGGGCATGTTGCACCTCGCGCGACTCGATCGCCTGTCTTCACCGCCCAGTGCTAATATGTTGATTTCCCGTTCCCCAGCTGTTGGTCGCCCGACCCTCCAGACTCCACATACACAACCATCTCGGCTTGTCACGGCGAAATTGACGACATCCGCGGTATCATCAGCGAGTTCAACGGGATGGAACACCCCTCGACCTGGCTCAGCAGTCGCATCAGCCCATGCTTCTCCTGCACAGACACCAAGCGTTGCTCAGGCTTCAAATAAACCATCTTTTGCCACGCCAAACGGTGTACAGCCATCTGACCGGTCGTCAACTGTTACACGCCAGTCGAGCTCGGCCAGGCCATGGGGTGATGTGAAGAAGACCGCACCAAGTTATAGCTCTGCGCCCAATGAATTTCCGACTGCTGCTGAGGTGGCTCAAGGGAAGTCCCAAAGTACGTTCGGATTTCTGATCCATCCCTCCCTCCAACTTACAGAATGTTTTGAAGGTCGTCCCCCCAAGACGGTCCCGAATCAGCCAAATCCTGCTGGCTCTAAAAGCACCAAAGAGACCGACAATTTCACGACTGATGCTTTCCGAGGTGTTCATCTGGATCCTAATGCACACCACTGGGACGAGGTGCTGTTATTTGTGCCGGATTTTGGGGAAGCAGCTAACCTAAGACTTTTAAGGACGATGGAGAGGATAGCGACTTCCTGGGAAACGTCCTCGAGTTTGGCGATGGGACACAATACAGTGTCCCGCCCACGGCAACGGCAGAGGTACCGCCAGATTTACCGTCGGTCCCACCCATGGGCCAGGCGGGATCTTCACCGCATCATAAGCCATCACCAATTCCCAACCAACGCAACGGCTTTGTGAAGAGGGAAGACCGTTTTTCGGATGACTTTGATCGTAGCTGGCCTCGTGGTGTCAACAACACTCGAACTCCGTCTCTTTCAGGCAATTCTCCTCTCCCACACCCCAAGGAACTCCACTCTCCTGCCCACTCTCACTCTTCGAACCTGCCCTCTGACCGGGAACGTGACAAAGTCTTATTTAACGAAAGATCAAATAGGCTGGAACCGTACGGCGGCGCTGCTGGACGATCGGCCTGGGGACGGAAAGATAGCGACAATGGCGCGGGCAGAGGTTCGCGGTTCACACCACGAGATCGCGATCATAACCGAGAACAAAATGCGTCGAATTCCCCAACGCTTTCTCCCTTTTCTCGAGGTGGACCTAACCGGCCTCAATGGAACGATCGGGGGCGTCAAGATTCAGGAGGACCATACGGGGGGAAGAGAACAAATGACTTTCCTCCTCGATCCCCGATAGATGGATCCGCCTGGGTTAGAGGTGGTCCTCGGAGAATGTCTAACACAGTTAGGGAAGAAGGCTTGGGACTGTCTGTTCCTCAGCCTCTGGTTTCACCAGACCACATCGAGAACACAGGCGTCAGCTTTCATCGACGCCCCTCAGAGTCTACTACTGGCCGGCGACCTTCCGTGGCAGAATCCATTGCTCCGTCCATCAAATCTCCCCTCAACCCCCCTTCTGTATTGTCCACCCCTGCCAACGTGCAAAGCGAATTAGCACCCTTACCCGCGTCCCAAGGCGGAATAGATCTTGAAGGAATCACCAAGATGGCAATGCACACCGCTGCAGAACGCGCCCGGTTACGACGCCAAGAGGAAGAGGTACTTCGCGAGAAGGAGCGTGAGAGGGCACGAGCCAAGGCAGTTGCCATTGAAGTGCGGTTAAAAGCCGCGAAAGACAAGGAGCTAAGAGAGCAGGAAGAGGCAGAGAAGAAACGCGCTGAGGACGAACGCCGTGCGAAGGAAAAGGAGGAGGAAGAAGCGAGAAGAGCGGCTAGTGTCAGCGAAATGAAGCAGAACGTCGATACTTCACCAGCAGCACCAGCCCTGATCGATCCATTAATCGTCAAACCTCCCTCCGCTGTGCGTCCCAGGCTCCAGCTCCTTCCACGTAGCATTCCCCTTCCCCAGTCGGCCATTGCAGCCGAAGCGACCGTTTCCTCAACACCAGAGGCATCCAAGTCTGCATCTCAACCTATGGCTATCAAAGACAAGGAGGAGCCTCCTGGCCTTGCTTTCGGGAGCTCTTCCACCCATGATGTCATGCACTTTCTGGAAGGCAAGCACGAAGGTGACCTGGAGGTCGTGGACTACTCCGAAATGGCACGTGTAATGGGTGCACCCCAAACGTCAACGTTACCTCGAAGTCCGATGAAGGAACGAACACGTCGACCTGTCGCCAGTGACTTCTTTGAAGATCCTTCGCAGCACTCTTCTGGCTCGACCACGGGTGAGAATCTCCGGCCCAGGCCGTTTGTCTCGAACGAGGATGCTGGCGAGTGGAGACGTGGCGTCAAAGTAGTAGCTACCTCGGAACCGGTCATCCAACCCTCAGACGACCAAACAGGACTTCCCGCACAGCCAGCGGTGCCCAAATCCCCTGTGCGGCGACCAGCGCCGCTTGCCCAGTCGCCAACGGCTTCGTTCTCCACAACCCGAAATGTCGCTACCCTTTCCCCGACACAGCAAAAGACGCCTTATAGGGAAGCATCCTTTGCTAGTCTTTCGGACACCATCTCACGTTTCAGGGGAGCGTTGGCGACCGTCCACAGTCCCGTCTCCGAGACAGCGAGGAACGCGGATGAAACCAAAGAGTCGGCGGCTGCCGCTGCAAATATGCTCCTGAAGGACTTCGCAACCACGAAACCCAATGCTGTGCTGTCATTCCCAATGTCTGATCCGGTCCTTGTCAAACTATCTGCTCAACTCCCGCGCGGTTTGGTCTCTCAGAGGCAGATGCAAATGTACAATCAGCGCAGTCTGCCGTTCCGCCCGGATGTGTTGTCGTGGGACCCACCAATCTACAATCTCTCAAAACGCACGCTATCCAGGGATGAGTTGTTGCTGAACGGGAAGAGCAGGGTCATTCGCGTGATACTTCCAAGGTCAATTACAAGGCCTGCCTTTGAAGTTCGGACCGCTCGGGTACGGCTCCCCCCTACGTCGGTCCCTCGCCCTTTTTCACAGACTCCGACGCGGGGAGGTTTTGGTCGCGGGGCGGGAGTAGATGAACCAAGCTGGCGCAGGCCGGCAACTGAAACGAAATTGGCAGCATCTGCCACCTCCCCTCTGCCTCCAGTGGTGGAAGTGGACGCGGTCAGCAGATCTCCCCCTCCGACAATCATTTCCGAGCTTCCCAAGGAAGTTGGTCCTTCCCATTCGGAGGGTAAGGGTGACACCACGTCTCCAACGTGGTCGTCTCGCAGCAAGGGCAAATTACCACTCGGCATGGACGTTGCATTCTATCGCGAGGATATTCAACCTGATGTCGCTTCAAGGGTTCGATTCACTGTATCCAGCGAGCTCGATGATCCCAGGCCAGAAGAGCACTTTGAGGAAGGCCCTTCACATATCTCTGCAGAGACAACAATGGATGAAAAGGCATCGGATCAAACGGTTAGTACACTGTTACCTGAATTTTGTACATGTCCTAAAGGTTTCGCAGCCATCTTCACAGTCCGCTTCCACGCTGTTGACCCCGCCAGTGGCTCATGCAACTACTTGGGCAAAGTCACCGCTTGGCTTCCCCGTTTCACCGGCTAGGGCCGAGGCTGACCCACAGGGAATCAAGGCTGTTTGGGAACATCCCGCGGATAAAATCGCAACAGTGGAAAACTCACTCAAAGATATCAATGATGATTTCCCAGCGGCCATTCCTCTCTCGGTTCAGGACATGAAGTCGGACGAAGGGGATGGGAAGGCGGACGGTGAAACAACATCTGCACCAGTTCCTTCATCGCAGCGGCCCGACCCCCCTCGTATTTCCCTTCAAGATGCCCATCGTTCGTTCCAAGTTGTGCCACCTTCCCCGGCCACTTCAAACCGAGCACCGACATATCAGCCGCTCACGCCCAGCGCTGCACCCCCTCGGCCTGTCCAAGCCACTCACCCCAGCCAGACGAGTTCTCCGTACATGATGCCTCAAGTGGCTCCATTACCGTCGCCCGGTGGTTATGGTGTCCGTCCTTTCGCCCCTACACCTGCACCAGGAATGGTCTGGACACCAGCCAGTCCTTACATGTCCAACGCGTCATTAGGGCCCCGGTTACCTCAGTCATCCAGCACAGGTCCATCGCCGCCCATTCCTCAGGGAATGTGGATGTCTCAACAGCAGCAACCAGGGACACCATTCACTGGTCCTTTCCAGTATACCGTGATGCCGACGCAGATGGGAAAGCCACCCATCCCATCCACGAACGTTACGCCGCCTCTCACCCTGCCGGCAGGAAGTGGCGCTGGACACCTGCATATGGCGCCACACATGCAAGGTCAAGGTTACCCGACGCCACCGCCCTTGAATAATGTTCCGCACGGCGTTCATCCTCAAATGTATCACCCACGCCCGCCAATGATGAGTCCGCAAATGTACAACGCCGCCCCGCCTTCGTCGAACGGCTACGGGATGCATATGGGTGCTGGTCGAGGGATGGGGCGAGGTGGCTTCGAATTACCGCCACCGGCAACACCCTCACTCTATCCGCAAATGCAAAACCGATTCCACCCCCCACCCGCATGGTGACAGTACAACCTCTACCGTGGCGTGCGTGTACAGACTGTATATTATTTCACTGGCCTTCGTGTTCCTGGTGTGTTTTAACGTTGTTTATCTGTGCATTGTTTCCGTCTTTGATTCCTTGACTTATCTGCTTCTTTCGACCGTTGTCTGGCACCTTATATAATATGTGTGCACCACTGTACGAAATTGTAGAATGTGCTACTTATTTGCATGGTCTACGACATTTTGCTGTTCGTCTCGGCAGGTCCATCATCGGCCGGTCTAAGAGTCCGTTCCCGTCGCACTTTGACTCAGCCGGCCTCAATCCCAACTAATCCGACAACCTCATGGATGTTCAATCATCGCCTTTGCGTCATCAGTGACCACTCGTTGGGCCTATGGTTCTCGCGGATAATTCTCGGGAACAGCCAGCTTCCGGCGGCTAGCAACTTAAGGCCTTGTTTACCAACTCGCCTGTACAGCTTGACTTGACTTAGCCACTGTACTTATCCGGGGACGCTGAAAGGTACCGTTGGATGCTATACAAGAACTCCGACATCGTCCAACTCCCCGCCAGGGCCGTGGCATTCCTTGCGGCTAAGAACCCCCGGAATCGCCTGGCTTCTTGTGTCTTCTGTGCCCCGGACCTTTGCATGTCGTCACACTAATCGTCATACTTACCCCTCCTTCGCACGGGAAGCATACGGGCACGAGCAGTCGTTGCCATCCTCTCTCTTGCCATACCATCGATCAACACCCAAGTCGGTCTCGTCGTTCGATAACTGCAGCACTGGCATTGACGCATTCATTCGACATCCGGAATAGATTGTCCAAACGCCATGTCGACTTTCATGGGGATACTTCACTATATTTTAGCGAAGATACTGGTTGTACCACTGCGGCTGTTGAGCTCCGACCAGTCCTGGCTCACTCCGCTCATCAAAACGCCTAGATACAAGCTCTATCCGCCAACTTCAATCTACTACATTCCTTCTACCAAGGACAAGAGTAGAACAATTCGGATCCATGCGTATTCTCCGCAGCAGTATGAAGGAAAGCTTCGGCCCGTGCACCTCAACTTTCATGGTGAGTTGTGCCTTGTAATGTTGAATTCCTGACCCCTAATCTTCGCATGGTATCAACAAGCTGGCGCTTTCAGTGTCAATGCTATAGGAAACGAGGCCGAATATTGTCAACGCCTGGCACGGACTCTTGGAATAACGGTGTTGGACTGTGGCCACGCCCACGCCCCCGAATACCCTTGGCCGCATGCGCTCAATGACGTCAAAGACATCCTGGACCACGTGTTTGCCAATGGCGACAAGTACGATGTATCGCGGGTGTCCATCGGGGGCTTCAGTTCAGGGGCAAACCTTGCCCTCTCCACCGCCGCAACAGCATTCCCTAGCGATTCTCCGAATCCCCTCGTCGCTGTACTCGCTCACCAGCCCGTCGTCGACATATCGCTGGATCCCTGGCAACGAGCGAAAAGAGCCCAACCGTGTCCGTCGGGTGTCGGGTTGGATGTCCCTCCTGCGCTCGTTTCGCTCTTACTCAATGGATACACAGCGCAGCTGCCAGGAAACGTTTCTTTCAAAGATCCAAGGATTTCGCCCCTCTACGGTGATCCCGCAAGATTCCCAAAGACGGCCGTTTTCATTACCTGCGAATACGACTCGTTGACACAGGAAGCAGAGGATCTTGCAGAGAAGCTGAGGAGTGCGGGAACGGTGGAGGACGTTGTCCTGTACAAAGGACGTGGCGTGGGGCATATGTTTGAGGCAATATTGCCGAGACCGGCCGGAGGTATCCTCGCGGAACGGACGGACGAGGCTCACGAGGTCGTCACCAGAGCATTACGGCGCGCGTACAATCGGGTCGGGCAGTGGGAGTGATATAACAGTGCACTAAGGCGAGTCCTGTAGATCGCAAGTGTATCGGGGAACGAGATTGTCAGTACCTTGCGATCCATACCGTGGTCCAGTTCCTGCTGTGTATAGGCCTTCCATTCCCAAACTCACCCTTGCTAAATTAACCGGACCTCGTGAGAGCAGCATGGTTGAAGACAAAAGCTCCTATATTATTCGTAGGATTCCCCCGTAAATAGGATGTTGGATGCGAACGATTCAGGCCTGGGTGGGTGCGGAGTGCGCATGCTCCCTAGGGCTCGCATTAGTCAAACCACATTATCCACCATTCCGTATCGGGCGGGTTTCAAAGCATAGCCCAAGCGATGGGCGCTCAGAGAAGCTTGTGTCGTTATGGTGGTCTGCGCCGACTCTTGTACCGCTACGGTGGTCTGAGGAAGGGTGGCAAAGGGTGGTGACGCTTAGCTCGCTATGTTTGCTGCCGTTTGTGCGTGGAAATGGAAAGGCCGGCTATATCCGGGTGGGGAACGTTCTGCATTTCTCCCTTTTCTGTCGTCTGCGCGTGTCCCACAGCGAACCCTCCAGATACCCAGTCTCCCCCCTCAGACCTTGCCCTTTGCGACCTATGAAGCATTCCGATCGTTAGCTACTTTCTTGTCCACAATTCTCCGCCTAAAAGTCATGGATAATCTACTCAGCATTTCAAAGTTTGATCTCCTTGATCATTGTCTGCACCCCACTCCTCCTCTTTCCACACAACGTCAAGTACGCATGGCTTGAACTCTCCGTTCTCTTCCTCATATCGACTGACGTCTTCTCGTGCAGCTTCGGATACAATCCGCTACCAATAGCTCGCTTACCGCGGCATTGATGGCGTACATCCACTACCTTGGGTACAAAGCATTCACCGTATTCGTTCGCTTGCTCTCTTCCGATTACAGCTGGTTGGTCCAGCTCGTCAAAACGCCCAAATACAAGCTATATCCACCATCATCCATATATTACATTCCCTCCAGCAAGGACAAGGAGAGGAAAATCCGCATTCACCAGTATTCCCCTCCCCAACCGTACAGCGGCAAAGTTCGGCCAGTTCACATCAACTTCCACGGCAAGCATGTTCCATTCTCGTCCTCGGCATTGCGCTAACGGCTACTGGCCCTTGATATCTGTAGCGGCTGCGTTCTGCGTGCCTGCCTTGGGCAACGAAGCGGACTATTGCCAACACTTGGCGCAGAAGCTGGGAATCACGGTCCTTGATTGTGACTACGCCAAAGCACCAGAGTATTCGTGGCTTCATGCGCTGGCGGATGCTCAAGACGTCCTTGGGCACGTGTTCTCCGCTGGTCATGACCGGTTCGACTTGACGCGTGTTACGATTGGGGGGTGCAGCTCCGGAGCGACCCTGGCGCTCTGTACCGCGGCCACCGCTTTCCCCACTCGCGAAACAAGCCCGCTTCTCGCCGTTATTTCCTCTCACTCTGTCACCAACTTCACAATCGAAACGGCACAGCGCTTCGGCAGCGCTGAACCTGCTCCCGATGGTCTGGGCCTCAACTTCCCCCCTCACATGGCTCGCATTATTCTCGGCTCCTTCCTCTCCCAAATACCACCAGAAATCCCCTTGAATGACCCAAGGGTATCCCCCGTCTTTGCCGATCCGCGAAGATATCCCAAAACCATGGTGTTCATCACCAGCGAACACGACATTCTTCGAAGAGATTCGGAAGAAATGGCCGACAAGCTGCGTGGTGCGGGTCTAACAGAAGACCTCGTTGTGTATAAAGCCGCTGGTGTTGGTCACATATTTGAAACCCTTCCGAGAAATCCGGATAGCCTGCTGGTACTCAGAACAGACGAGGCCTACCGGACTGTGGTCGACGCCCTGAGACGGGCGTATAATAGAGTGGGCGCATGGGAATGACGAAAGGTAACGTCGTCGTGTGTTCAAACCACCCAGCGTTAGTCGCTCACTGCTACTTTGGTCAGCGTAACCTTGACCTCTGCCTCTTTTGGATACCCTCAGATGTATTGTAATTGATTCCATGTATGCTAGGCTGTTCTAATTCACGTTTGACCGGGTCTTGCGAGTTCATTTGCTTAGTTCCTGGATGCGGAACTAGGCCTTGTATGGATTGATTAGTGAGGGGCTGAACGTTGTGCCGCACGTGAAGGACTGGAGGACGCGCCAGCCCTTGGACGCGTATTCGTGCACCCTGGCTGCAGTCCGGATTGAAACCGACCCATCCCACCGAATCATCTCGAAACCTGAGCACTTGGACGCGCGTCGCTTTCTCAAGCTAGTCAACAAAGACCCCCTGCGGACCGGGATTACGACAGCGAGGTTGCGTGTCCTGCTTCGAGCTCTGACCTCGACCGCATACTTATATCGGTTCAGACACTTCATCTACTAAGCCTCTCGGTCAGTCTTGTGCTACTCGCACTATCTTGCAAACGGCCGTCCAGCTTGCCCTAACGTTATCAAGCAACTTCCTCGACTCCTCAAATACGTACATATGAACGCCTTATTTGACGCCATCCTCCAGAACGTCACAGAACAACTCTCTCAAGGCGTCTCGGTCTTTGGCGACATGGCCGACGACATGGACGAACTCGACTTCGAACTCGAGCTGGAAGACGACTCTTTGGACGTCCTAGAACCCTCTGACAAAGCATCCGCAAAACGAGAGGAGACAGACGAGGAGAGACAATTACGCGTCCTCGATGGGTATATAACATCACTCCCTTATCCTTGCGAAAGCGTCGAAGAGATGAAACGAGAACTGGACAACATCATTGGGAAACTCTTCATTGCAGTGGAGAGCCGACAATGGAACCATGTCCTCGTCTGGGATCGTATCTTTCTCTCGTGAGCCGTACACGTCTTTTCTACAACAAATGCAGAACTGACTAGGTGTGGCGCAAGTTGGATTTCGTTGAAGTACCCGTTGCCCCGGTCCCTCCGAGCGTCTCTTGCACGCGTCTACTACGAGCTCATCTGTACGCACCAGTACTCCTTGCCATTCACTTCTTGCGCGTTCTAATCTTTATGACCGCTAGTTGTGCCTGCTATGGATCCCTCATTCGTTCAAGTGTTTGCCTCTACGCTCAGGCTGCTCATCGGGAACAAGCCGGGTAGTCGAAGGAAACTAGAACTACATGAGCTAACGCTTCCTTGGGAACCTCTATGGGAGGTAATGGAACCGGAAGTCTGGCACAGGAAGAGGGCGATCGTCAGCAGGTATGTCTTGTGGAGCGAGTAACAGTCGTATAGTACTGACCCCACAATGCAGCCGCAACCTCCAGAACGTGCTGTTGCGTGTCGCTGAGGCCTGTAGCGATTACTTCCCGCCTTCCGAAATTCCGAAGATATTGGATACTTTCCTACCTCGTTTCACTCAGGAGGTACGAAGTTTCGTCAGCGGGAACGATTGTGACCTAATAATGTTTTCTATAGACCGCTACGACAGTTTTACCCCTCCTTACCGCTTTCCTACCGGTTTCTCATGCTCATCTCTACATGCCCTTTATGTTCAAGATCTGGGAAGCCTTTCATTCATATAAGGTACGATGAGAATGCTCGACTTGATCAATCATATTAATGAAAGGCCATAGATCGAAGATTCCATCCTCACCGCCCTCGGGGCCTTAGCTGTCGTCCACGTGGCGGGGAAGGCAGGTGAATTCGGTCCAGAAGGAAGCCTACCATGGAAGGATGTAGGAATCTTCTCCGACTCCGAGTGGGCTATTATCATGCGGTCATGTCTGGCGTCCATGAGTGAGTGCGGAAAGAGACGGATGATACGCAACTGGGCCACTGACGGATGCATTTAATAGATGTACCTGTCGGCAATTCTAAGGTTTGAACTAAGTGCATCGCAAACCCACTTATGGCGTAATGACCTTGGTACCCATAGGGCGGAAACACGACTTCCCAGCATGCAGATCGTGCTCGTCCTTCGGCGTTCAAGAGATCAAGTAACAGATACGCACACCTTGCTCAGATTATCGTTTATTCGATGTCGGTGGACGGCCCCGTTCGAGACCCGTCCCAAGAAAGCACAATGTCTAAAGAGAATAGTGGCCAAAAGGGCTATCTCGCGGGATCAAAGGCTCTAGACTCCCTTGATAGGTGTGTTCGGTTCCTACTGTCCATTTGCTTTCTGACTCTGTTTGTGTTAGGTTGATTACCAGTGTTGAGACGTTTTTCCACCCATCTAACTATGGTGCCTGGACCTTTGCTGTATGTTCTATCGTCTACTAACGCTAATTTGAGGCTGACGACCTACCAGTTGACTGCTTTCGTTCAACGCTTGGCTACGGAATTCAGTACCCGTTGGCATGATGAACAGTTGCCGTCTTGTCGAACACCAGTGGCACAGAGGTTGACTCCAGCCATCAAGCGATCTGTGGTGGAGGTACTCCGGACGCCTGTCTTGCTTGCAATGTGTGCCTCTCGTCTAAATCCTCCCTAGTGGTACGATACTGATTACCACCCAGGTTCTCAAAGGATGCTTTGACGACGACTTGGGCCCAATCCGCTCTGAAGCCTTTAGCTCTTATGGAGCCCGATCTCATTATGCCGCAGTTGCTCGAACGAGCTTATGGAGGTCTTGAAAGCATCAACGAGGTTTGTGGACGCCTCGATTGTGTCTTCACATTGAACACTGACAGCGTACTTGGGTGGTAGACACACCGGACGACAGCAGCCATAGGCGCACTTTCCGCTGTCACGACCCCGCTCACAGTTCGCTCGATTTGGCTGAATGGTCAACGAAACTTGGTTCCATTGCTCGAACTGTGCCTCCCGGGTATTGATATCAACGATGCGGTGAAGACGGTTCATACAACAGTCTTCATTCTCACTGCGCTTCAACATGTGAAAATCGGGGACCTGAACATGGAAGGTAGCGTCACTCTCGGGCACGATGCTCCTGGTGAAGACGTGAAGATGAACCTTGAAGGATCTGAGACGCCGCTGAGCGATCGAGAGAAGAAGAAAGCCATGTCTGAGGAAGAATTGGAAGAAGATATCGTGGTAAGACAAAGCACCGCAGGATTCGCAGGTAGGATATCGCATTCCTCGTTGTTGTCAGGGTCTTACAGAGTATTTTTAGATTGGGTTGTTAGCTTTTTCCGGCGGATCTTTGCCCTGTACGAGAATCTACCGGAAGAGGGGGGCAAATCGGGCAAGACGGGCGGAAAAACCGAAGGTAGGTTCCCCTTACGCCACGGAAATATGTAGTACTGAGGTCCGTTCTTTTCGTAGAAACCGTTCTCAAGTCTATCAACAGTGCGCTGGACGTCGTCTGCGCAAACCTATCGGACTCGCTGTTCCGACTCGTTCTCAACCTGACGTATGACTACTGCACGACCAACGCACGGTCGAATGTCGTACGTTCGATCGGTAACCTAGTGAATAGCATGGCAAGGACACGACCGAAAGAAACAATTGCGAAATTCCTTCCATTCTGCAAGCGCCAAATCGAGATCGAAATCGCCGCAGGGGCAAGCAGCGTCCGCACGACATCGAATACTGCGACCCCTCTTCCTTCCGATACGACACTTCACTGGAGTGAGTACCGCATATCTCATGTTGTCACCTTTCTCATCCTATGGTGCGTAGATTTGGCAATTATTCGTGCCGCACTTGGCTATGGAGGTCGAGAACTCCTACGTCATAAGGACGAAATTCTGGACGTGATGAACACCCTCCGCAAGGCCAAGAACGAACGTGGATACAGTAGCTTTGGTCGCATGGTTAATCGTATCTTGGCAACGTTGACGGGAACGTATCCGATGGAAAATCGATTGGTCAACCCCAGACAGTGGAACGACCCTTACTTTGAACGTAGTCACCACCAGTCCTGGGGCAAGCAATTCAACAATCCTAAGGATATAGAAATCGTCTGGCATCAAGCTTCCGATGGGGAGATTGATTTCGCGTTGGAAATCTTTGGTCAGATCGTCAATCCAACCCTTGACAGCCTAAACGATCTCGTCAGGGTGCCTCCGGAAGACCGGGACGCTGTCTGGAGGAACGACTTTTGCCGGTTAGTACGTTTCCTCTAGATTGCACCATGCGGTAACTGAGACAATTGCCTTGACAGGATGGTTTACCTTGTGCGCTCTGCTTGGAGTGGCGCGGCGTCGTTGTTCCAAGAACCAGAGAAGACGGACGGCTCCCCATGTCTCGACCCAGAACATTATATCCCTGGCCTAAACCCGACATACGTGCGTCCCAAAACGGGCTTTGCCCTGACTACACCCCAGGATCCGCGTTACGCAAAAGCAGTCGCGTATCGGCAGCAATTTGGACAATTCCTTCATACCGCTTTTGTCGCCCTCACGCAAGATACATCGCTGGACAGGGACTCCGCCGATGCCGTTGATGCATCGATTCAGCTGGTTCGGGCTTTAGATGTGTACCTGCTCGAATACGGGATTTCTCAAGAGGCATTCGCGACTCAACGCCGTCATTTCACCATAACGTTGGACATGATCAAGGCGTATCCGAGGCAACGAAGCTTCCCGCGGTCCGTCTGGATCAAGAGGGCGGTTCTGTACCACTATACTCGCATGTTCCAACACGTGTCTTGGCGCGAACGGTCTGCACTAGACGATCAACTCATGTTCGACCTCGTCGAGCTATCACTTTCGCCGTACACTCGATTGAGGAAGCACGCCCAAGGTGTATTGTTGACTGCAACTGCGTTGTACCGCCGGGCACGCCAGTTGGCGTTGCCTCGGGTCATCGAGGCTCTTGAACTCGAGATCGAGAAAGGGAAGACGGCCGACCCTGATCGGCAGAAAGGTTTGTTGATCTTCCGAATTAGTCGATGCCAATATTCAAGTCTTGTATCCTCAGGTGCCTTGCACGTCCTCTCCGACAAGAATTCGGCGGCTTTCTTCTGTAGTAGTACGTCTGTCGTAATCTCCTCCAACGCACTACTAATACTCATTTCCTACCAGTTCAACCTGAGACGTACATCTCTGCCATACTAAGATGCCAGAGTCAAGAGAAGGTGAGATCGTCGCTTTGGTTGGTTCCAACACTGCTGATGATCTCATTGGTATTAGCCGTCAATCCAGAAGTTGGTTGGTTCCATTGTCCAGCAATGTATGTCTATTTGATATCACACAGGTGGTAACTTCTAACATCTTCATAGTCGCCGCTAGCTTGACGGAAGAGTCATTGGCGTCTACCTCGTTCACCCTCCCGATATCTCCGCTTTCCTCTGCACTCGCTGCCGCTCGGCAGGTATCATTCCCTCCGCCTGACGAACAAAAGATACTGAAGGAAGCTAGGGACACGTTGAACCTGCATTTGGAGAGACGTAGTCAACGGCAGCAGAGCTTGGTATGGACATGCCCTCCTCAACAGGGAAAATTGTACTGATGTATCGACGCCCTGCAGCTCAAGTCCTTGGAAAATACGGCTACGAGCCCCAACACCCATGTATGTATTGTTCTTCCTCCGGTCTGGTCCTGCGTCCCCAGCTCACCTGCTGTATTTTACAGTGGAGGTACAAGGAATACGCCACGCGCTGTATTCTGTCAGCCCTTTGCAGAGATGAAGCCACGACACCTCCTATCGTATCACTTTTCGTACAGAATGTCAATTCGGAGCACCCTAGTATGCGGTCTTATGCGAACAGGTTCGTTTATCGTATCGTTGTTATGCGGGCGGTTACTGACTGCTGTCGCCAGAGGATTGGCTAAGGCGCTGCTCCACACCAAGATGCGAACATTCAGTAAAGATAGGAGGCAGCTTTGGCTGAGGCAATGGACCAACCCTCTTAGCGTAAACGTCAACGTGGATGATCCAGAGGTGCACCTACGCGGCTTAGAAGAACCGCTAGTTTTTGGTCGCTCAGACATGTGCGTCGTCTTCCGGTATTGAATGCTTGCTTCTGATCGCTCTGCCCCAGTGTCTTGGTTGACAAGCAGCAGCACGGCTTCTTGACGTGGGCGAAGTCCATCAAAGGCTACCGGCCACCGCCGCGGTCGTCTTCTCCATTTGTCTGGGAGGCAGCCTCTCAGCCATGTCTTGCGGCAATAAAGGATGCGATCACCAAGGGATGGGTCGATCAATTCGTTACTCATTTATCGCAGGAGAGCTCCAAAGCTTTAAGCGCATCTCAGGTTGATATACGGCTCGAGAACATCCTCTTCGTGAAGGCACTGTGTAAGTTGCACTTCCTTTAGCCACGACCCAGGGTTGCGCTGATAATGTGGGGGTATAGTTAAAATGTTCGAAGCCACGTTCCTAGGCCCGTTTTTAGAACGCATCGACGGTCTACTGCTGGAGGTGAGCTATCCCCACCTGTCAGTGGTGAAATAACTCATCGGCTTTTAGGACAACAAGTATGCGCAGCGTGCTAGCATTGAGATACTGACCGGCATCTTGAGAGGTTGGTCTCCATCTCACGTCTATCGAGTGGTTCGTGACGTATCTTTCATCTAGGGTCAAAGCATTGGTCTGGCGACGAGCAGGAGAAGCTGTGGCAATGGGTTTCGGCCCGTCTGGTAAGTGGTTGCAACCTGCTGGGAAGGTATGGGTGTCTGATATCTCGCCATAGCCTCGCCTATTTGACCACATCAAACCCGATACGATCCTTATGTGGGACACATTCCTTGGCGTGCAGCTGGGCGATCGGGATCCTCGGCGCAACCAGCCTCTGGTCGACTTCATCAATTCGCAGCAGATCGACTTCAGTGGGGATTCCGCCTTCGCCATTTCCAAGCGTCTGGCAACAGTCGGGATGATGACTGATGCTCTGGGATCAAGAACGGAGTCTCAGATTCCAAGGCTTATGACGATGTATTTCGATAACATTCAAACTCCTTATGCTGAGGTGAGATAGCCTATCGACGCGTATTTCCAATGCTAACCATTACATGGTAGATCCGAGCGCAGATTGCTGCGAGTATCGGCACTTTGATTGGGGCTGAGTGGCATCCTCGGTATCGTACGGCTTCCGATGTACTCCTGGCCTGTACGCCAGAGAACGACGCCCTGCAACTTCGAAAGACGAAGTATATGCCCCAGGTCCAGCATTATATCGACAACTTCGAGCTATGGCGATCCGAAAGACTCCCCCCACCCCGTGTGTCGCAATCGACGTACGATCGGGTAGGCCTGACACTCTTGCAATGGATCTGGGGCACCGCACATTCCGTGCAGGCACCTTCCATCTTCCCCTATGTCATGCCTTTACTGTATGTTGATGTTTCACCTCAGTAATTAACGGACTAACTGCTTCTCCACAGTCCGGAAATATTCAAAATGGCAGAATTGAACGATTCGTCAGGTGGGTCGGCAATTGTGTCCTGTACGCCATCAACTGATAGGCGTATAATCAGAGCTTCAACTGTATTCCGGCGCTGTTTTGAACGTCTTGTCATCCATTGCCCCACCGCAAGAATTCGTCGAAGGCATTATCGACAAGTTGATCGACGCGGTGAAAACCAGCCCAAGCTGGAGGATCCGACTCAGCGTTCTTCCTGTTCTCCAGGTTTTCTACTTCCGAAACCTTTTGAATCTTTCAGAGGGTTCCGTGGATCAAGTCATGAGCGTGTTGTTGCAGTGTATCCGAGATGAGAATGTTGAGGTGCGAGAAACCGCCGCCAAGACCCTCTCGGGGGTCATACGGTGCTCCCAGCGACAGTGCATATTACCTTTGAAGGTGCGTATTGCATCGCACTGTGATACCTCCGTCCTCATTCTGGGTGATCCTCTAGAATCGATTCGCTACCTTGGCGCGTCGAACGAAACTGCCACGGCGAGGGGACAAGGAGGCATTCACCATCGCTATCCGAACCCTACACTCAGCCGTGCTCGGTTTATGTGCTCTCCTTGACGCCTACCCGTACTCAGTGGAACCATGGGCTCCCGAAATTATCGAGATACTTGCTCGATACTCATCCGACCCCGCACCAATTTCGACGAGTATCAGGAAGTGTGCGGCTAGCTTCAAGCAGACCCATCAGGTTAGTCTCCCCGTGGGATCTGATTGAATATGCCGCTGATAAGAATTTAGGATACTTGGGCCACCGATCAATTGGTATTCAATGAGGATCAGATGCAGGCGTTGGCAACCATTGTTTCAGGAACATCCTACTATGCATAATCTCGGACTTCTTTACTCGCTATCCAATTAAGCTTTGTTGACAACATACGTACTCTGTTTGTGTGCAAGTGGGATTTCTGCGGTCGTGTGAGCAACGCCTAGGAAGTGTGGATGACGTATGCAGAGTCGTGAGTCTTTGATATAATCACATCCCCGTGCCCTGTCTCCTTCGTTTTCGACCAACCCTGCATGAGCGTCAGCCTGAGTTTGCTGGACTTCTCAGAGGAAGTACTCCTTCAGATTGCAGAAGAGGGACTAGATGCAGGTGACGCTATCGCCTTGGCCGCCGTGAGTCTACTCCTCGACTTTCCAGCACTCCAACGTGAATGCCATTGACAAACCACAACAGACATGTCGTGCCCTTCGCACCGTCGTGTATGTCAGCCGCCCATTTTGGATGATTATTGCCCGAAACGTGTCAAAAATACACCCTCTCCCACTTCCACCATTCAAAACCCTCGAAACTGTCAACCTGGAGGACCTCATATGGGGCTGTTGTCACCACTTCAGGTTACACCGAAATCTCTCAAGATTTCCCCGACCTCTCCTCACTGGACACTCCCTACTCTGCATGGATACCGCCGAGCAGAGCGGCATTTACCACTTTGCCTTCTTGCCCGGAGGTCGCTATGTCATCGTATTACTCCGAAACGGAACGTTCTCATGTTGGGATACGACGTGGAGAGATCCCATGAGGAGTGGGGCTGAAGGAGTGAACACAGTTGGGAGGAAGGTTGCCTCATACCCTACCCGCTTAAAGCCTATCAGCTGGAATTTCGAGATGTACCCAGGAAGACCTGAGGTCATGCTTGTCATCGTATCGCTGAATAGGGAGGGCAATTGTGTGTGAGTGGGTCACTCTTATTCCCGGTCGCACCACTTACGCACTTATTGAAGGCTGAACGTTTTTGTCCTCGCTTTCTCGGACTCGGGTGGTGTCGAGTTGACACATATTTGCGAGACAATACCCCCTTTCGTCTGCGATCGTATTCATATACAGGAGGATATCATCTGCGCCACCGGCGCACAGGACGAAAGTGGCTATCAAGGAATTGTTTTACTAGACCCCTATTCGGGCAAGTCCGTTTGCCTGGATACTGGGGTCTCAGAGGTGATCAAACCTTCCCTTTAACCCAGAAGTGGAAGGGGCCGACTGATCTTTGTTGATAGATGCTTTCCAGATTCGACTGCTTCCCGACGTCTTGCGGTGGAATCATGCTGTATCGCGAGGACGAAACTACGGCGTACACCTATTGCTACAACAACATCCGCCACATCATAGACCAATTTGGGACGATACCATCAGAACTCGGCGCTCCCATGCGGATCATGAGCCTTTCCCCCACCAGTTTCCAAAAATACACCTTTAACCCGGAATCCCATATGAGTGAACACCACGACTGGTTCGCCACCCACCCTTGGAATACACCGAACTTCGCCCGAGATAACGCTGTCTCTATTATGTCAACGTCGCGGGCGCATGGGCCGCGACCTGGTGTCGTGGCGAACGAAGCGGAGCAAATGCTGGAAGGACCATCTTACCGCACGTTGACTCACCACTGGTTTCGAGGGGAGCATTGTGCGGATGAGACTCACCCAAGAAGTGGGGGTAGTCCTCCGCTACAGCGGTGGATTCATCACATCCCGGATACGGTCGGAATCGGTGTCGACCACAGCGAAATTATATGCCCTGGGTCTCACGGAACACACATATTGTGGATTTGGGGAGAGCTTCACTCGACGATGAACGACGAAGGGCAGCCCAGGATTGCAATAAGGAAGAGGATGCAGCTCGCTGCCCTGCCCCAATATCGGCACCCAAGTCATCCAGGGTGCCCTTCAGAGATAGCAGTTCGGGATCTAGACGTCGATCCCAGTATTGTTAATCTTTGGAGGGTGGCTACTACGGATATCGAAGATTCATACGGCATCATTGGACTGGCCATGCATCCTAATCAATATCAACAAAACATCATCACATTATTGTACTACTGATCAACGCCCGCAATACACCCTTTCTTATTTTCTCGCAGCATAGGAGTGACATCATAGGGCCCCTTGATTAGCTACGTCACGCGATGGAGCCCTGTCGTCGAATCTCGTCAGAGTTAACGGTGAGTAATTCAATCGGGGCTTCACGATCTTCGAACCGACGCTTGTGACCCAGGCGGGCGAAGAGATCATGCGTCTTACTCGTTCGTTCGTTCCAAACTTCGTCGACTTCGGTCAGACTCTTGCCCAAAGTTTCTGGTACATACAGGATGCAGACGACAGTTGTCAAGACTGCACAATAGCCAAATGAGAAGATGGTGATCAGGAGGTTTAGCGGCTCGCAGGTAGTCTTACTCACGAAGACAGGCAGCAAAAAGGAAGTAGGGACCAGACGCCGACTTTGAGAGAAACAAGGGGGTAGTGAGCGCGACACACATGTTTACGATCCAATTTGAGCTGTGTGATAGCGAGGATGCGATGGCTCTAGTTCGGTTTGGTTGGACTTCTATGATGAACAGCTGCCCAAAGACAGAAACGTCAGCAATCGGTAAAGGGTTTGGATAACTTTGATACTTTGAGAGTGATCGCCCACGTCACCGAAAATGCGACAACGAAGACGTATATAAGGGCAATAATTGTCCATTTCCCGGCCGTGCTCTTGGCGCCTCCGCTGGCATACAAACTGCCGATGACGAGCATGCAGATGCCCATTGTCAAGCCGCCCCAGATGCTGGCTGGTCGTCTTCCCCAGCGGTCCATCAAGAAAAGTTGGGCCGGTATGGTCACCCTGTAGGAAGGATCCGCAGATGTAAGGGCATCGCCAGTGGCCACAACGGGGAAATAGGGCAACTTACACGACCAACACAATACCCGAAATGCCGGAGGCAAGGAAGGAAGCCTCTTGACTATCGAGACCTGCCTGTCTGAACACCAACGGGGCGAAGTACAGCACGGCATCAATCCCGCTGAGTTGCTGGCAAGCGTAAACGATTAGTCAAAGGTAGTCTGAACAATAGCCCCCTTCACCTGCATGCCCATTAGGAAGATGCCAAGGAGCGTCCTCCAACGTGTGGTGCCCTCACGGAAAGTCTCTTTGAGGGTCGCGTCGTAGGTCCCGGCGTTTTGTCTCGCCAATATTTCTGCCTTCTCCTGTTCGGCACTATGGCGGTCAAGCATTTCCATCACCTGCCATGCCTCCTCAGTCCGGCCGACTTGTAAGAGCCAGCGGGGAGAATAAGGCAAACGCTCCATGCCAGCTGCGAGGGTGAACGCAACGCAAGTCTGGATAATAAAGGGGAGACGCCATGAAAAGCTTGAGGCGATCTTCACTGAACCGTAACAAATGAAATAACCGGAGCAGATCCCAATTGTAACTGAGAAGACGAGAAAGATAATCAGCTCGGGTACCAACGGTTTGTGCAAACACTCACTAAAGAGCTGCAAGATGGTCGTAATTTGCCCTCGTACTGGAAGAACCAAAGTCAGCAATTGCCAAACGTAATGCGGACCAGCAGTACCTTTTGGTGGGGAAATCTCAATCAAATAAACTGAAGGCCCGTATTAGCCACTATTGTCTCCTCCGCGAAACTTTGCTTACCTCCACAAGGGCCGAGGAAAATACCCTCTCCAGCTGCAAATTGAACGAAGTCAGGAGCAAGTAGTAAAAGTCCATGTGTTGGGCTTACCACCAGCAACCAGCCGACCAACGACGAGCATTCCTAGTTTGTTACTGCCGGCCTCGAGAGCACTGCCGATACCTGCTACCAATGCGCCGAGCATGATGGTGCGCCTGCGAGAAATCCGGTCGCTGAGAGCACCAGAAAAGAAGCTTGCAGTAGATGCAGAGAAAAGTATCTGTAGAAACCATGAACGACTATGCCGACCCAGTTACTAACGAATTATAGGACGTACAGTAGCGACCAAAGCTCCTTGAATAGCTTCGTTTCTGAATTTCCCGAACTTATCCAGAAACTGAGGCATGACGGTCACCGGACCGATTGCACCTAACGGAGGTTGACAAGATTGAGAATTAACACTGGGGCATCGTGCCCTTCCCGATTGGTCCTACCTGTATCTAGGCCAAAGAACAGGCCGGCTGACCCACTCACGTCAGTCGTGGTCCGCGGGGAGATAGCGAGTAGGTCATACCGATGCTCACGAACGTAGCGACAACGTATACATTCCATGTCCCAGCCATCGTGAGTGGACGAGGTGTGTGATGGATTGAAAATATTGCGAGTCATGAATGGAGGTCTAGGCTCCATCCCCGTTGGCGTCTTCCTCCGGATACGAGATACGTTATGTAATAACCTGAACGGTCCGGAAGCATCTCCTTTCCGCCGGCTCCAATCAATGTGCTTGAGGGGCGGCTTCAGGCTTCCACCGCTGCTTTCTGTGCGAGGACGTGGACGGTGAGGTATTGTAGACTCTGTTGTGCGCCGGTGAAGTTTGTTGGTTGTATTGCTGATGTTTCGATGTTCCCAGCGCACGTCCCACCGAAACTGCCTTTAGTACCGGGCATCCTCAGATACGTTTCCCACATAGGGCGTACTCTACACAAAATAAGCTCAGTAAGATCATAGGGGACACTATCAAAGTACGTCAGACCATTGCCGCCCAAAAACTGCACTTCCGACAACCTACGCTATCCAGTCTACAGGACCGATTCCAGTATCCCAATATATCCAATTATGCCTTTCACATCCTACTGAAGGCTACTATATGAAGGGGGATGTGTTTGGTTCCAAGGGCGACTTCATTACCAGCCCCGAGATCAGCCAAGTGTTTGGTGAGGTATGGCTTCCTTGTATGGCTTATAATGCGCGTAACTGAATCACCCTTGATATAGCTTGTAGGAATATGGCTGCTTTCGCGCTGGTTGGAAGACGGTAAACCGCGCAAAACGCGCTTGATCGAGCTTGGTCCGGGCCGAGGGACCCTCATGGATGACATTGTTCGGGTACGCACGCCCAGTAACTCGTTTTATACCAGAACTAACTATCAATTTCGTAGACTATGTCCACATTTAAGGAGTTCAAATCAACTTTAGAGACCATCTCACTCGTCGAAACGAGCGAACACCTCCGAAAGCAACAACAGGAGAAGCTCAAACCCCATGGAATACCCATCCAGTGGCATGCAAGAGTAGAGGATATAGAACAAGGCATGTCTGTCGGCCTTATTTGCCAATTCAACGCATTGACTGTTTGCAGACTCGTATAACCTTGTCGTCGCCCATGAATTCTTTGACGCGCTGCCCATTCACGTTCTCCAGGTCCTTCAGCGCTTTCTAACTGTGTTTATAACCTGACTGACACCACCATTGACCAGAAAACAGAAAGGGGCTTTCGAGAGGTTTTCATAGGCCTTGATCATACCACAGTTCTCAAAAGGTTCGTTATTGTCGTTCGACTGTATGAATCCCTGACTCATATACAACAGCATGTCGGCCCTTGACGTTGATACAACCCTACCAGCGCCACAAGGTGTATCTATGGTACCAAAACTGAAGTTCGTCCTCGCACCTGGCTCCACTCCCACTGCAGAGGTCCTATCCGTGTCGTCCCCACGATTCTCATCTCTTTCCGTTGGATCACAAATCGAAGTCTCTCCAGCGTCGTGGGCCATAGCGAAGAACCTTGGAAATCTTCTGGCGTCCCCGTCTGGTGGGGCGGCTTTGCTCATTGATTATGGCGACATGAGATCGTTTTCCAACTCGTTCAGGGTGGGTTGAACTCCGTAGAATGACTCAAACAATACTCATTTCACGTTGATCCAGGCTTTTCGCAAACACAAGGTTGTTGACGTATTCGACGAGCTTGGATCATCGGACCTGACAGCAAACGTCGATTTCGCCTATCTAAAGGAAGCTATGTCACAAAAGAGTGAGAATACCCTACCTTAATTCTCTCACGTTCTGGCACTCACATTCTAGAATCATCCAATTTGCTAGGTTTACATCATGGTTTTTTGAACCAGCGAGAGTTCCTCCTCAAAATGGGTATTGAAGTGAGGACGGCCGCGTTGTCTCGTCTGCTTCCGGAAGATAGGCAGCGAGCGGTTAAGGAAGGAGTGACTCGACTAATCGATCCGCTGGGGATGGGAGGGCAATATAAAGTTATGGCTGTCACGCCTACAGCAGGCAAAGCGCCCTACCCCTTCGGAGACGACACTGGTGCAAGTGCATAATGCCATAATACACCATATACCAATAATTCATAGTCGAAGGCCACGAACCCATTACTCGGAGTGGGAAATCGCAGTTGCAAGGTACCATTTGACCGAACGTAGTGTCGCGAATACAAACATGCATCGTTCATTCTCTAGAGCGGTTCCGGTGCCTCTTGGATGACCTGTGGTCAGGCTCCTCGTCTCTGGTTCGTACTTTCGATTTCTGTCCGCTAGGACGGGTGTCCTCGCCTGGGTGTTTCCCGTTCCCGGTTCGAGCCACCCGCTGTCGTTGGGTCTGATTTTCGGCCAGATCTTCCGCTTTACTTGCTCCTGCCTTGTCTTTGTCCCTCTTCCATGTCAATTTCTTCTTGCAGCGAGAGCACAGCACAACCTTCACAACGGCTGATTTCGCCTCCCCAAGTTCAGCGTATCCAAACGGCAACTCAAGTGTGATGAGGGGTGGCATGTCATGAGCCTTCAATCCTTCGGGGTCGTGATACGCACAGCGACTATTGCCACAGGTGAACTGTCCCGCTCCGGATACGACCTCCTCGTCAGTCCGCCAACGGAGTCCTAACTAACGGTAAAGGTCGGTCAGGCCTAGGCCTTCCTCTATTCTATGAGCAACATTGGGCGAACATTACCGCTCTTGTAATGCTTGAGGTCACAAATAGCAAATTCCTTAAAAAGGTTCCGATAGTACTTGAGAGCCACCGAATCTTCGTACGAAAGATTCGAAGTATCCTCATCATCCGGTCGGAGAAACCTGCGTTTAACACAATAATAGGTCACGCCCATCTGGAGAAAGACGCCGAGCACATGTATATTACTCACCGGTGCGCTTTTTTCAAGACGTCAAAATCTGTCTTCTTCGCCGTGGAACTATCGCCAATCTGCTCTCCATAAAGTTGAGCTGATCGGACATAACGTTGATGCCTTTGGTACGCGGTCTCGCCGTCAAGATTGTTGCGAAAAACCGATCGTGCGTATTCTGGCTGTTGAGGCGGGGGTGGTAAAGGCATGGACGACAACGTTTGCAATGAACGGTCCTTTCTTTGTCTGAAGCCTCCAGGTGGTGGAGTCTCTGTCCGTTGTCCTTTAATGCAAAGACTTCAGATCCCTGTCCCGAGATGCCAGTGTTTGACGTTTGAGTGGTCGAAAACCGCGGCATGGTTGTGGTTTTCACGCAACACGTGACAATAGTTTAGATCGCAACCAAGAACAAGATGCTTGGTGCTTCTTTCGAACGACTGGGGTCGATCGGGAAAAGGAAATCTTTTCTGAACGCCTTTCCGACGCATTCTTAGACTATCCGAAGAACCGGCCGTCACATCTTACAAGCTTAAGGATACTCATCACCCTAGCTTAAATTGTCCGTTTCCAGCAATTGTAACGTGTAAATGGTCTGCGGGATGAAATTACAAGGTAGCAGCCATGCGAAGCGGGAACGGCTCCGTGCCCACCCCCTTTGCTCTCTGCGCCAACGAGGTGGTCGCCGGTCGCGTGCCATGGCAAGAAATAAGCAGGAGGGTTTTGATGCACAGAACTTCATGATTTGAGGTATCCTTTGAGATCCTGAAAGAAGTTATGTAAGTCTCAACGTCGTGGGTGCAAGATACAACTCGTAACCAACCTTCTCCATCTTGTCGAAATCTGCCGTAGAAACCCTCACGATTTCCCTCTGCAACGCAGTTTCTATTGCCTTCATCTCGTCGTACGTCCGTCGATTGTGCACGAAGTTAATTGATATACCGCGTCGTCCAAATCGTCCGGTTCGCCCTACAGAGGTCAGGGTTAGAAGATAGCGCCTCTGTACACAAGGCAGGTGAACCCACCTATACGGTGTAAATAGGTCTCCGGATCCGGCTTGTTGTCCATCGTCATTGGTAGGTCGTAGTTGACCACCATGTTCACTTGCAGGATGTCGATGCCACGGGCAATGACATTTGTCGTAATCAACACCTTGTATTTCCCATCTCGGAATGAATCGATGATAGTGTCACGCTCTGTCGCATCCTTAGCACCATGCAGAGAAACGACTTGGTGGCCCTCCTCTGTCATTCGGCGAGCTATAGTGTCTGCCGTTTCCCGTCGCTGTTTCACATGTCAGTACAGTGCAGGGTGCGAGACAAGGCACGAGGTTCACCTTACAGAAAATGATACTTTGACCAATGGTGAGGAGGGAATATAGCTGCACCAAGACTTCAAACTTGTGTTCCTCATTCTCACAGTCCATGTAGAATTGTTTGATGCCCTCCACGGACAACTCCTCCTGTTTCAAGCGGATTTCATTCGCACCAGGAGCGAACTTCGTAGCGAAATTGCGAACGTTCTCCGCAAAGGTAGCAGAGAAGAGTACAATTTGGCAGTTTCGAGGCACCATGCTAACCACGATCACGAAGTCAAAACAGGTGTGGGGGGAGAGCGTATGGGCAATACCTACTTTTTGACGCGAAGGGTCTGGTCACCCAAGCCCTGTTGATCCAACATATTGTCGGCTTCGTCCACGACGAAAATCTTGATGTCTTTCGAGTCAATCGCCCTCTTCCGGAGAAGATCGGTAAGAGTTCCAGGAGTGCCAACCACAATTTGCGCGTCGACCTTCGCACCCCTCTCCACGGATTCCCGGATAGCAAAAGCAGTGGTCACAGGAGTGAACGCGCCCATGGTAGTAACGACAGTCATGATCTGCCGAGCCAATTCACGCGAAGGAGCAAGACAGATCGCCTGGATGAGGAACTCAAGTAAGTCCCCAGCACTTTGTATACGGAGATCATACCGACTTGCGTGGTGTTCTTCGAAAAATCGACTCTACTCAGCATCGTGAGCACGAAGGCTGCCGTCTTGCCAGTGCCTGATTGCGATTGCCCAATCATGTTTCTCGGCCTAGTTGCACAATAATCTATCAGTTCACTTATTGCGATAATTCAAAGATGTACATACGGATCCTGGAGGAGAAGAGGGAGGGCGCGCTCCTGGATCTTAGAAGGTTTCTGAAAGCCCATTTGGTATAGACCCTTCAGCAAATTATCGTGTCTATAGACATAGGTAAGCGATCAAGATGACTAAAAGTGTAGGCCGAGGGACGTACAATCCAAGATCCTCGAAAGACTTGATCGAGTAGAGTGGAGAGTTGGGGTCTGCTTGTTGATCCGCGAGGGTTACCTACAATCGACCTAATCTCAATTCTGCATCGTGTTAAAATGAGCGAGCTTCATACCATGACTTCGTGAGTTGAATTAAGCAACCCAGAGCCTGTTGAGGATGACCCTAACAGGAGTAAGTCACGTCAGCAAGTCGTGTATACCAACCAACGGAAAGAACCCACCCCCTGCAGCTTCAACGACCTTTTTCTCTCCTTCATCTTTAGTATCAGGTATATTTGCCTTCTTGGCCTCGACCTTCGACGCGGCACCGGCTATTGACAAGCCAGCCAAACTTGGAACGTCGTCACTTGATTTCGCTGTTCAAGTCCAAATTGCAACCACATTGTGCCGTGTATGAGGAATGCGGCTCCTGGCGATTTCACGCGGCTCCACTAACCAGGGGGAGATGTGACCCATCCATCATCGGCGTCGGCAGTCATTATAGTCGAAGAGAGGAAGGAGTGGTTGGTAGGCAGGAACGGAGTCAGCGAGGGGCAACAGGGGCTCGGGGTCTCGCTATAGTGTCACTCACGTGACACCCGCCACATTGCTCCGCCTTTCAGAATGCTCAACGACGGCGCAGCGGGAAGACTTTTGGAGTATACGCACATTCTTTTCACTCGGCCTTGAGATACACTGAAACAACCGTTCGTTACAGTACCGAGATATGACAACAAAATCCGAAAGTGCCCAGACATGGCACCGTACCTCCGTTATACCTAAACACCCAACAAGACAGAACAACAAGAGAGGAGAGAACGTTTCAGAGAGGGGAAGGGAAAGTTAGTACCTCAGGTATACACATAAATGATATCTCGAATGGGTTATTTCATAGAGGGAGGTGACTTTTCCTTTCCTCTGGATCGGTCCAGCTATCGCTACCGTCATCTTCAGGCCGGGAAGATTTTTGGTTAACCGAAGGGTTGGAACGACCGTACGGAAGCTAATGTATGAACGTAAGCTAGGCCGTCTGGCGGGAATATTGTAGGAATGTGCTCACCTCTACCGTAGACTGCGCGTCTCGCTCAACGTCAACCACCCTTGTAACTTGGATACCACCAAGGCCAGCAGTGGGTGTTTTGATGGGATCCATCGGGAACGAGTTTCTCGCTGCGCGAGACTTGTTGAGGCTGAATCCCCGACTACGAGGAGCACGTGCACCGGTCGACGAGGCATTCTGGCTTCCCCCAGTGGGACGCGATGCGTTGCTGGAGAAATCGTCGTAAAGGCTGAAGACGTTTCTGAATACGGTGGTAGCTGCTATGATGGAGACCACAAGGGCGAAAGGCAAGGCGATCTATGTGAACCTTGTTAGACAACCTCGTACAGGATTCTCCTACGAAGAGCTCACAATGTTCATCACCGGGTTTAGACCCAGCGAAGCCAAGACAGCTTGGACGAGGTTTGCACCGAACGCCGCTGCGAAGTAGCCCTTTTGATGACAATCAGCTGAGTATGGTATTATGACTACTCGCTGAACGACTTACAATACCATCGCGGAAGATGAGAGACGAGATACCACTAGCATTTCGCGCATAGAACAGTTTCCAGGTGCAAAGACACATGACGATAAAGTCAAAGGCCATAGCTGGGTCGAAGAGGTCAGACAAGGCGCCAGCTGGGGGCAACACGATACGTACTCCAAGAAAACACCGCCACAATCAGCGGCGGGGGTGCTGTCCCAAGGACTTGACACACTCTGCGTTGAGGATTCCAGGTCGTCCGGGAGTACCGGAACGTTTGGCACCAAAGGGCGATCTGGACGAGCCACAGGACTCCAAGGGGGATCCAGATCTTCCTTTGCATCTGCCAGACGGCCACAGTCCGCATCAAGAGAATGAACGAAGCGCAGCAGGTCCCGATGGCGTCAGTGACTAAAGGTCGCCAATTCGGTCAGTAGCCCGATCGGTCAGGGGCCGGAGAGGTGCGCACTTTTCGCAATCCAGACAACCTGGATACAAGGGATCTCTGAGAGAAGGAGGCTACGTGTTAGAATGCCATCATCTGGCCAAACAACACCGCACGCAGCTCCGACTCACGAGCGATGGCATTCAACTCGACAGCAAACGAGAAGATATGAAGGATCAAGCAAACGCGACAGATAAAATACAGCGCCTGCGAGAGGAGGAGAGAGCTCAGGCCAAGGCGTCGATGGCTCCAAAACACGCTTGTTTAACGTACCATTGGCCACCGCCATTTTCGCTTCCCCGAGATGATCATCCAGTCGAACGGGAACGTCGAGAGGACATCCCACGCGGCCACTCCCGCAAGCACAAGCACCCACTTTGCATATATAGCTGTCCGACGACGCAGATCAGGGCGGCATTGGGCGCACAGAAGAGCAGATCACCCACTGGTATCTTTGGCCATCTCGGCGGGATCGTGCCAGTTCTTCCCCATCGCGATGCGAAGCGGTCGTCAGAGAGATGCTGGAATCGGGAGAAGAGAAGAGGGCGGACTGGCAGGGAGGGCGTTGTGGAGCATCAATTCTGGGCGCCGTCCATGTGTACTTATGCCGAACGCAACAAAAAGCATATTCAAATACACAAGGGTTAAAAAGAAGCGCGACAGACACGATTTAGGATAGATTGTTGGGGCGTGAGGTGTGTGCACTTTCGATCTTGGCCCAAGCAAGTACTAGGTCAAGGTACCCACCCCCAGAGACCAGGATGAATTGGGAGGGCAGCCTCCGCATCGTTAACCCGCTCGCACGCAAGGGATTCGTTTGCAATCAAACGTAATTTTTGCGCGAGGCAGGTTGCTTTCCTGGATCAGGACCATGATCCCGACGAAATCGAGCGTCGAGGTAGAGACCCTTCCGTTCAAATAGACTACCAGTGCGAAAAAAGCCGGGATGGGAAGGTGCCAAGTCCGAAATTTTCCACGTATGCGGGACTCGGAATGCTGAAGGGCGTGGCCAGCGAAGGGATGAAACAGAAGGCCGATCAGCAAGCTCCAATTTAGGTGATTCTATGCAGTAGGGGAGAATTAAATTGAAATATGGCATGTGCTCGAGCGGCGTTAGTAGACTCGAGTCTCTCCCGGACCGGAATCGGCTTGGTAAGCAGCGTGGTCGGGTGGCTTATCAGTACTCGTGGGTGAACAACATAACTCATGAGATTCGATAGCCTACAGCTCATAACCAGTAAACAAAAGGGGGGAGAGGTGGAGTGGAATCAGTTGCTTGCAGGAGCGGGGATAAGGTCTTCGGTCCATTTGCCAGCTTTGACTACCCCCTTCCCGACGGTGGATAATGCGTCGTGAGCACCCCCCTGGACCGTGCGTCCTGCGCCTTCAACTATGAATCGAAGAAAATCAACTAAGGAATAAAGCTATTTGGCGTAACACCCACCGAGTCCCTTCGTTCCTCTGTACATTGTGACGGCTCCGTCCTTGACGCCACCGTACACTTGTTTGGCTGCGGTACCCACGAAGCCAGCTGCGTCAACGACTATCCGTAATTAGGCGGATCATAAGCACATCATTGTATACTTACAAGCATCAACAACGGCATCGCCAGCCTCCTCCACGGCATTGATTGGGACCTTGGCCAAGCCTTTCACGTATCGGCCATTGGTGTCCATCACGTCGCCGAAGCTTGGTCTTGCTTCGTCGCTAGTGCTTAGGGGAGCCGCAAGAGCCACAGAGGATGCAACAAGGGCAAAGAAGAGAGGAGTAAAACGCATTTTGAATGGTTAGATGAGCGTGGCGTCGAAAGGTAGAATGAGGTAGTTGGTGATTATGCGAAGAAAAATAGTGTAAGTCGAAGAATCGGAGAGAAGGGGTGTTGTGAGCGAGCGGGAAGAATGGAGAAGAGAAAAGGTGGGCAGACTTGACACCATACCTGGCTGGTTTATATGCACTCTCGAGCAAGGTTTCACTGTCATATTTGGTCGTTCCAGACGTGTCTGATATTGGGTGTGCAATCAGATCCCGGACAACATAGCCACAGATGCATCAGTTTGACCGAAGCGCTACACGGTGACACAAATTGGGGTCCTCATGCAACATTAAAGCTAAAAGCTGGAGGAGACGGTGTTGCTGGGCGATGAAACACCCAAGGACCCAAAACACTGACCGAACCGTTCGGGTTCTGGCAACTCCAGTGCTTGGCACAATGCACTACCGCCTCCGGCTGACGAAAATGTAAGCCGGGAATTGGTTCAGATATGTCGGAGGAGGCGATGGGGGTACCCGGCAGTTGGTTGTCCGTCGTGGTGAGGATCAAGACGGGGCGGGGGTTGAAACGAAGATACGGAGTCGTCCTCCGCAGCTGTTTGACAAACGGCAGTGCGAATAGTGGGTATCGATACTATTGATTTCTCTTTAAAATATAACGAGCTACAGTTGTAAAAGTACTACCAGAGCTACATATGCATGACTACCTGAAAAACTCTACGACATATTCTAACGAACGCTAAGGTACACGAATTCCGAAATGTTTAAGTCTAGTATCATCTTCATGATCGGTTTTGAAATAGGTCATCGCACACCAGCGAGAACCTTGAATACAGTTTGCTGTCGCTCCCTGAACGCTGGTAGCCTGGTCATGGTGAGCGCAAGAGCATTGATGCGGTTGGTGAGCTGCAAGACAGTCCCTTCCGGACTCCGGTCTCGGCTGCGAGCTCTGCCGCCAGCATCCCTTGAGTTCCGTCTCCTTTGTGTCTCGAAGGCTGCACCAGACATCAGGTCGGTTACTTCGCCAGTGAGTGGGTCGTCGCGTTGTAGTTCTTCCCATCCCCTCGCGACACCTTTCACCAACATCTTCCGCACACGGTCCATGCGTGGTTCGGGGAGATCTTCTTCTCCCAAGATCGCAAGTTCTACAGCCTTCTCATTGTCCTCGGCTTCAATCTGACGGCTCCGTTGAGCGATCCACTGTAATTCTCGGTTCATGGGTTGATAGTGCTTCGGGATGTCCTCGAATTTGAGTTCGGCGCCCAAGACCGCCTTGACATCACCCTCGGGGGTCAAAGAGTGCAAGGAAAACTCCAAGATCGCCAAGCCGACAGCGGCAAAGTACGCTCTTGGTTGGTCATTGGCTAATAAGACCCGAATTTCGGGAGTCCGAGCCAAGACATCGGCAAGCTGTGCGTACAGCGTTTCGCGGATGACAAGGATGGCGGGGTCGTTGGCAGTGAGAAGGGTAGGTGACGCAGGACGGGGGAATGACGATTGACCGGGAGTACCACGGGAACTGCTGGGGGGTTGTAGATGAGGGGCCGAAGCCGTCCGTGAATGCCCTCCGGTAGCGGTCGGAGTTTTTGGTGGAGAGGTGGTGCGGCTAGGCGGAGAGGAGCGGCCGGAAGAATAGCCGGAGCTACTGGAAACCCGAACGGAGCCGGAGCGGTCGGGGTTGACAACTCGGAAGCCAGTAGGACTCGTCGGAGACAGGGGGCCATATCCTCTCGGGCTACCTAGGGCACTCTGGGTGGGGCTCAACGGCAAGGGCTTCTCGGCCTCGTACCCTGGAGGCGGCACAAAGGTAGCTCGGAGAGGACTAGGTGTCCTCCGTCCATCGGGGAGGGTCGGCCGTCCTTGATCTAAGGCGCCTTGAAGATCCTCGTTATACCTCTCTTGGAACGTTCGACGTTGGCTAATTTCAATGGCCACGGCCTTCAAGTCTAGCGCCATTCGACGAAGTTCATCGTGGCGAGAAGTTGCAGAGGAGATGGGCTCGTGACCACAGATAGTTCTGGCGAGATCGTGCTGGAGATCAGAGGACATCGCTCGGATTTGCAATGTCAAGGTCTGCCAGATGGAAAAGAAGGCACGGAAAGCAGGTGGAATGGTCTCGTCGGAAAGAACGGGGGGTGGCGCATCCCTGGGGAGGCCTGCACGAGGGAGTGTAATTGTCGGTGGGTTAGATGTTGACTTTAGTGAGGCAAAGTAGAGACAAAGTGCAGGCCCTGATAACGCATATCAGCGGTGAACAAGGATGGATAAGAAAGACACTCACCAGCAACCATGAGATCTGCCTCGGCACTAGCCAGGGTTTCTTCGTCTAGTAGCCGTTCTGCCTTGGCTTGGGCGAGAGCATTGATAAGAAAGGCATGGAAGCCGTCCATGACAGTCTGTTCATCGAGAATGGTGTTGTAGGCTGGTACATCAGGGTTGGCCATGTTGGGAGAGGTGGGTATCGACGTGGGGTGGTATCGGTGTGGTGGATATTTATTTAAAGGTTGTGTGGCGCAGTCAGAAATCGAACCAATGACGCGGAGACCGACCGCGCTTATTCCGCCGAGCCTTGCACCGCATGTGTTTGGCTCCAATGGGACGTACGCTCTTACGGGAAATGTCGACAACGGGGTACGGCCTGCACAGCACTCGGAAACAGATACCAACAACCCAGGAGCATCATTCGAACAAGGAACAGACATACACATCAAAGGTCTGGTATGTGTCTATGACGTAGCTGGGCATGCAGGAACTATTATATGCGAGAACGACAAGCATGCGAAATACTCTATCATGCAGTCTGCAAAAAGGTCGTCAGGTTGTGTCCAGATATGGGATGTGATCTGACGTACAGCCTCCTTGAGGTACGTGATAAGGTCACTACGGTCTTTTTCCTTCTTCAGACCGGCGAAGGCCATCTTGGTACCAGGAATGTACTGTGCGTGCTGCACGATCAGAAAACGTCTAGTGTTGTCCGAAAATTGATTCACACCTTTTTGGGGTTTTCTGTACAGTGGATATGGGTCGTGATCAATGACTGGAAGGTGCACTGCAAACCGATCGAGCACTCACCTAGATATTCGAACATGGACTGCTCGTCCCAATGCACGCCCTTGTTGATGTTTGCGGCAGTGTACGTGTAACCCTCGGCTTGACCTGACTGGCGACTGAAGACACCTGGAGAGGGAGTATGAGATCAGGATTTCACGCGGCAATGGCATGCCCGACGGCTCACCGTGGAGATTGGGGCCGACTTTGTGAGGCTCGCCAGCAGCAAGAGTGTGGCATTGAGCGCACCGAGTCTTGAAGAGGGAAGCACCCTTGCTAGAATCGCCTGTTGTTAACGATTTCAGAATGATCTGGAGTGAGTGGCAAGTCGCGTCCGTATCGCAGATGGGGCCGACCTTTGGTGTATGGCATATTGAATAGAGGGCGGTGTGGTGAAGAGAGAGGCGAAATAGAAGGGGAGAGAAAGGTGTGGCGAGGGAGGTCAGGACAATGAAAGCGGATGAGCAGCTTGGGTTCAAAAAGTGGACGAGACCTAGGTTAAAATCGTGAGAAACGGCTCGGGAGTCGGACTCCCGCGGAGAGAGTCGGGAGCCAATCGTCGTGGCGTCTTTACGCGCTCGCCCCACGTCGGGTCTCCAAATCAAGTCTTGACGTGTCACCAGGCGGGAAAGGTCGGATATACGAGTTTAAGCGCCCGGATCCTCACTTTTCGACTATCACGGGGAGGCGGTTTTTGGACTGTGCGATACGAGCCAAGTGTACCGTATGCCACGATGTACGCTAGCCATAATCGCGTACTCTGATAACAAGTGACTCTGAAAGATGGTTGCATATTAGCTGCCTGACTCTTGTTTCGATCGTATGAGATTTGTGGCATAGTAGCACAAGAAAATAGCAATTGCAACAACGCCACCCGTACACACACTCCAATGTGTATCGACGGCGATCCACAAAGAAAAAAAATTAGGTTTTCTATTTCCTCATTCCATGCATCCGAGTTACTGGGTCAATTTGCCGTTGCACATTGTCGCCGCAGAGGCCGCGTAGGCTCTGCTTACATGTGCAGGTCCGAACATAGATTAGTAATGTTTGTTCGTCTGATTTGTTTGCTCGCCGACTGCACTAGCTCCCCGAACCTCCCTTTTCTCCATTCATTCTCTCGATGTCCCTCGGAAAGCGCACAGCGACACAAGCGCTGCTCCCGACATCCAATACACGTCCTCAGAAACGTTCCTCACCGATCTCCACAAAACGACTGACAGTGTCCACAGGTCACACCCCCAATGCCGACGACTCACAAACCTGGACTGGATGGTTCCGAGACGCTACTACAGCTGCCTTGCGGATAATATCTGGTCAGTGTGGCTGCCTTTTAAATCATCTTCTAAAGATTATCAACACCCCTGAGCTCATTGCGGCACGGCTACGTTTGGTGATGTGTAGTAGTTGGGGAGGACAAGACAAACGACATCGTCAATCAAGCCGCCGAGCAGGTCCAAACTTCTCTAGACGCCGCAGCTACTACCCTCAATGGCGCTGCTACCAAGCTGGATGATTTCCTCCCTGCCGTCCTCGCCTCAAAACCACCGACGCCATCTGCCCCCAGTCTACCACTCCCGAGTTCCCAACGGACGGCAGTCAACATTGAAACACCCCTCCAAACTCCAAAAACGCTTCCTTACCGTCAATCGTACGCTCCAAGTCCGACCACGCCTACAACCGTGTTCAAAGTCCCAAACGCGCCGCTTCAACGTTCGCGTGACGAGCCCTATCCCATCAAGTTGGGCCGTCCTTTTCGACATTCATTGCCAAATGGATCTTGGGGCGTATCCAACTCACAGTCGAGTGAAGGTAACCGTAGCGGTGCCTTGGGCCATTCTTCGTCGATGCTATCCAGCTCGACATCCAGCTCTAATCAACTTTACACCACTCCATTATCTTCACCTCGTCCACTCCGCACGTCGCTCTACCGGTCTACATCATCAAGGTTCTTGTCTTCGTCGTCGCTCTCAAGCTCAACGCGGTCACTTCGGGGGGTGGGGACCAGTTCACTTCGCAATAGCTTAATTGGCGACGCCGCGAAAGGCGTTCGAGCGAACAAAAAATACGAACATATTCACGCAAAGCAGGTAAGTATTCGCAAATATGTTATCCTCAACTTGTTAGGGTCTCTCGAATTCACCACAACATTCACAGCACAAGCAACGAGCAGAGGCGAATCTACGTCGGAATTTGGAAGCCGAATATGAACTCCGTAAGGCTGAAGGCTACTCATCGGACTTTCAGACCTTTGTGGATTACGAGGATTATCGGGCCCGTGTCTTCGCTTTGCAAGAGCAGGACATACTTAGCGAAACATGTATGTCTAAACGGTTATTTACTTCGATAGCCAGCAACTTACCATTTCACAGCATTCGCAAAGCTGACGTCCCTTCGCCATCAACCTTTCCTGGCCTCCTCGTCTACAAATGGGTCGACGTTTTCGTTGTCAACTCCTTCACCGTCCCATTTTAGCAATGCGACTAGCCCTGCGGGTTCGCCCCGGCTGCGCCACCAAAGCTTGGGCTCATCCACTTCTGGTTACTCACCCCCACGTTCACTAGTATCCGACTCGTCCATCAGTACCATCCGACAGACGCGTATGGGGTTGGATTTGAGTGGCATCGGTGTCCCATCTCTTAGGCGCAAGAGCTTGGACGGACGAAAACGGACGTTGACCCATATTAATACCCTGCCCTTCGGGACGGAGCTGGCAAAGGCCATCGAACGCGCTAGATCGGTTATCGCTGCTCCGCGACCCCCTCAGCCTGATTTCGATGCGTTCGCGCAGTTGGAATTGAGGGACCGAGAAAGGGACGAGGAGATACGAAAGAAGATTCGTGCCGCTAAACGTAAAAGGGTAATTATCCAATTCCCCGTGGATGCTGTGAGGCTGATAAATAATATCACGTGCAGGTTCCGTCTGCTCTTCCCCCGTCCCACGTCGAGACCGTCATATATCAACTCTCCGATCCTGGATTTACGGCCAAGGCGGGAAGGGAGATGGTCAGCGCCAGGGACTTGGGCAGATTACAGTCGCACCAATGGCTCAATGACGAAATTATCAATTTCTGGGGGGCGATGCTCATGCAACGTGCTGAAAGGTGTAAGGCTGAAGCGAAAGCAAATGCGAAGAGTGCGGCTCCCAACGGGATGAATGGCGTCGTGGTCAACGGAAAGGGGAAGGGGAAGGCCGAGGTTGAGGAGGAAGGTGTTGGCCGGTTGGGATTCCCTGAGCCGTTGCATGAAATACATTATTTCAACACCTTCTTTTTCGCCAAGTTGGAGAGGCCGGGGTATGAGAAGGCGCGTTTGGCCAAGTGGACGAGGACGGTGAGTGAGAAATCAGAGTCTATCATGCACGTTGGTGTTGACTTGTCCTGTTCAGGTGGACATATTCTCAAAGGACATGATCCTAGTCCCTGTCAACCAAAGCAACACGCACTGGACATGTGCGGCGATTAACATGAAGAAGAAGCGTATTGAATTCTATGACAGCCTGCGGTGCCGGAGTGAGAAGGTCTTCATCGTGAGTGTTGGTCCAACTTCTCAACAGAACACACCTGAAACCATGTTGGGCATCGCATAGCTCCTCCGGCAGTACCTTGAGTTAGAACACATGGACAAGAAGAAGAAACACTTCGACTTTACTGGGTGGGAGAACTTCTACAGCGAGGTGCGTCGATTTACCCCTGAAACTACCCTTTTCTGGCTCATATATTTCGTTCAGGAAACTCCAAATCAAGAGAATGCATTTGATTGTGGGGTTTTCTTGTGCATGTTCATGGAGGGTTTAAGTAGGGGCGAAGAGGTAGAAGACTTTGTCTTCGAACAACGCGATATGCCTTACCTCCGGCAACGTATGATGTGGGAAATAGGAAGGCAGAGATTGATCTAAGCCCCCCGGCGGTGGGGCGCTTTTGAAAGCTTAAATGTTTCTGAGATGAACGCGCATTCTGTCCTCTGGTATCTTATTCCTGTTTTTGTTCTTTCACTTCCTGTGTGTTAGTGTATAATGCAGATATCCAACCATTGTGCATTAACAGCTAGCACGGATTTACATAGATGATGGCACACGATGGTTTAGTGGTTTATAGAGCCTAGGATCTCTGTAGTGGGGCTACGTTCGCTTCTTTGTCCCAACCCGTTTGGTCCGCTGAGGTGGGGCGACGTACGTTACATACGCAAAGTATACCACTACTAGAATGAGTAGGACGGTGATGTTCGCTGGTGGGTCCGAAGCGAGCACGGGGTTGTAAGCAAGCTTTGCCAAAGGAACACGGGAATCAGCGACACTTACACCAGACAAACCCGAAGACCTTCAACACGAGGCTAAATATGGCGTGTATGATAGAGGTTATGAGGGTGATGAATGCGAAGAGGAGGTTTTGGATGATGGATACGATGCCGTCGATGAGAGCGAGGATGGAGTTTATGAAGCCTGAGACCATGCTGCCGATGCCGGCCAGTAGGTTTTCGAGCGCTGCCATCGTTGAGAGAGGGGTTGATGGGCGGTTTGGGTGGTGGATGGACGGATGGATCGTCGTTGTTGCGGTTTGGTCTGAGGAGCGCACGTGTGACGTCATTTGTTCAGACCTCGGGCCCGCCGGCTGGGGGGACGTAGAAAAACAGGCACACAAAGGACGACTTTTATAAGAAGTGTACAGAGAAATTACGAAGGATGATCACAAGCGTAACGTAGATCAAAGAAGGCGAGAGAAGCAAGGTGAAGATGAGGTTCCAGAGTACAGGCCATTAGAACGGGTGGACATCACCCATGTGTTTCAATCCTCCATGTTGACCAGCCAATGAGGTTCGAGTCTAATGACTATCGAAGGTACCAGAGTTTCCCGGACGTTCTCCTCCTCTGGCCGCTTGTATTGAGTCATCATTGCATAAGACCAGAGGACATAAACACCGCTTGCGAGCCAAAGCCAAGAAATATTGTCTGGAAAAGACCGCTTAGTGAGGTGAGTAAATTCGCAAGGTAGAAAAGACGCACTCCAAGCGAAGAGGATGGCAGGACGGATGAATGGGGCGATGGTATCGCATTTCTTCAGTAAAGCGTTCAACAGACCCAAGGTCGAGAGAATCAAGAATATCTCAAAGTTGAACCAGAAGAGTAGAGTGAAGAACCATGCTGTAAGCCGATCGACCGTTGTGGTTTCATTCTGGGGTCGTAGCTCCCGAGCTGCAGCTGTCGCAGTATGATATGGAGGTGGGGCACGGTATCGGCTTTGGCGTGGCTTGTATGAGGGCATGCTGGGACGACGGTGGTGGTTACAATAAATCTCCCCTGCCTCAATAAATATTTACATCGAGACCTCTGGGAGGTCTTGCTCACGTATTAGACTCATGGTAGGGTAATGGGAATAGGCGGAAAGGACCTCAAGGAGGGGAGGAGGGAAGAAGATACTCCTTGAGGCACAAGAGGTCCCCAAGTAACCCTACTCGTCCGGAGAAACTCGAGGCCGACCAGAGAGGTCCCTTCGCCGACCGTTGACATCGTTGAAAAAGG
>WSTW01000720.1:0-10059 GCA_019632305.1 Tulasnella sp. 403
CGCTTGTGGTGGTCATCCCCAAAATTTTGGAGACAGCACTGCCCTCAGCCAACTCACACATCCCAATAAGTCAGGTAATCTCTAGACCTATGGGGGCTTCTAATTCGTATATATATTTATTACGGTAGTCGCTATGGCGTTTCGTCTGGGCACCGCACGAACGTCGGAATTCAGTTGCCCTTCCGACCAGATTGAGTCATTCATTTGCGGAATCCAAACCTCCACTGACAAAACGGAGGAAATCTGGAGCTTAGACATCGGGTGGATGTCGGTCAACCGGTCGATCGGCGGATGTCCTGCATAATGGGGTTTTTTTGCCCCCGAAAGACGACTCTACATCCAGGGAATGGATTCGAAATGGGCAGCGGACTTCTTTCGGACCTTGCCACCTTTAACCCTTGCCGGATTGCCTTTACCTGGGTGAACGCTGTGCTCCCTCACCTGCCCTCAGGAAGCAGCGTAATGCCCCCAACAACAAACTCTTGGGAAAATCTCCAGGATCCAAGATCGTCTGGGAGCACGGAGATGAATCGACGAGGGAAGATCTCGTCTTATGGAGCACCCATAAAGTAGATCACAGTCGCCATGGATCAGTTACTGTTATCCCAGCGACAGCGCAACATGTCGGCGACTCGCTAAAGTCATTTGAACGACAAGACCAAGCTGGTGGGAAACTATCTCGAACCTATTTCCAACCCAATTGCTTATTTCCATGTTCATCTCGAGACTTGTCAGGAACTACGCTGCGCCGTGCCAAGATCGGCGGTCTGCAGTGAACTTCACCAACATAAACACCCCGATAGGACAAAAGAATACCAAATACGTCCTGCTGGGACCATTTTTTATTGACTCGATCCAGAATCGTAAGTCGCACACTTTTAACCGTACGTGGGGGATAATGACTGAATTGAAGCATGTTCCTCATATATCGTTCTCCACAGCACCGTGTCTCGGAGGAATTATCACACCGGCAGGGTCAGCATCGCCATTCACTGGCAGAGATATGTTCTTTCTTTCGCGTCTCACAAGAAAACAAGACATGGTGTGTGAATGAAGTTTGTTCCGCAAATGGATATGTCGATCTCTCCCCTCGATCCACACGTTGCAAGGATATCTCGCTCCTTAGCTCACCTAGTGGCCATCAGTAACGCCGGAGCTGTGAGATCTACCAGGCACATGTATGTTGTGTTGCTGTGTAATGAAACTCTCGTTGGACGCAATGAACTTTCCAATTGAGCAGAGTATATCGGTACAAGAATGGCGTCTGTATACGGTGGTAAATAGCAAAGGTTAGAGAAACCATATGCGATGACGCGTGCAAACGATAACGTCGGGGGACGTGGTGAACCCGAAGAAATGGGGCGAGGACAGAATCGTCAAATCGTGTTTGCCCATGCAACCAAGTTGATATTGGACACGGCGGACTGCCTGATCCATTCATATTTCTGTATCAAGGATACGATCAGTATAGTTGCCAACTCCGTGAAAAACTAGAACATACCAAGAGTTCCTTGGGCGTGGGTCTCCTCTCAGGATCCTTGTACAAGCACGCATCAATGAACTCTTCACTCTCTCTGGGGTAAGCACCAGAAGGAGTAAGTCTCGGCGCAGGCTCATTGACGATATGCTGCAACAGTTCCAATATGGACATTGTCATGCCCCCTCCCTGCAAAGACACTCCCTTGGACTTGCGTTTGTCTTTCTTGCTCATGGGCTCCTTTTTCTTGGGACGAGGGCGTGGGGGAGGCAGGCCCTCGTATGCATTATTCGGTGATAAGGTGCTTTCCAAATCGAGGTCGTCGAAGTCAGAATCATCCCCATCGTCTTCCGCAAAAGGAAAACGGCCCAGGACCAATTCTATCAAGGAGATGCCGACCGACCATACATCAGACTTGACGGAGTACTGTGCGCCCTGAATCCGTTCTGGCTAAAAGAGGCAGGTAAGGATCGGCGGTCAGTGGCAAATTACAGTACCATCACACGATACTGACACTCATATACGTGCTCGTCCCCACGAACGTATCCGCAATTGAATTGATCAACTCCCCAGATACACCGAAGTCGCATATTTTAATTTCTCCTTTTGAGTTGCACAGCATGTTAGAGGGTTTGATATCTATGGGGAAGTTGCGCCACGTTGAGTAAGGGTGCCGATAACCATCCAACGTAGAGTCCATACCGCGATGTATTATCCGGTGGACGTCGTAAAGGTACGTCAGACCTTCCAAGACGGCCAACGCGATCATCCCAACAACTCTGATATCGATAGGACCCGAACGCTTGTAGATACCATCGAGCGAGCCTTTGTCCATATATTCCATGCATATGCAAATGTGCGGATCCGCGACGAACGCCCCATGGAACGACACGATATACTTGGATTGACAATCATGCATGATCTGCAGTTCGCGCAAGATCTGCTTTCTGACGGCAGGTTTCGCATCGATGAGCACCACCTATCGCGCGGCGATAAAACATCCAATCGCTCAGAGACAATGGACGCACGCACATGGAGACGCGCTCACCTTCTTTGCCATGAGGGTCTTGGTAGGGATGTGCATGACTTTGGTGACGGTGCCTCCGTTCCCCTGACCGAGTTCTCCGATCAGTCTAAGGTCTTCCTGGTGTAGCTCAAGTTTCGATCCGTTGATGTCAAGCATGGCGATTTGTTCGGACAATTTGTTGTGGTAGTTGACCCGTTCAGACGATACCGATCCCGCTCTGGCGTTGCTCGCCGCCGTGATGGTCAATCCTCCCGGCGGCGAATGACGACCGCCCTTGTCTTCTGGTGGAAGTGTCTTGGATTTCGAGATATCTAACGCTACAGGTTTCTTGCGTCTCTCACTGCCGCCGGTGGCTGCTCGGCTCGGGGCCGGTTTAGAAGGTGCAAGTGTCGGCGCTGGTGCTGGGGCGGGAGGGGGGTGTGTATCGACATCGAGAGCAAGAGACTTGAAATTACGTTTCTTGCGTACGACGGGCGAGCTAACCGCTGGCGACGACATGGCCTGGGAAGGAAGGGGTGGTGGGGAATGATTTGACGTTCAGTCCAGATCGACGATTCCAACAGTAACGGGCCGGATAGACGTAGAATCACACAAACAAACACCAATCTGCCTCGTCATCAGTTGAAATGCATTAGTCCTTTAAATTAGTAGTTATTGAATCATTGCGTCGCAAACGCAAGCCTTGTGGAGAACCATCTCCTTCCACTGTCCCCGTTGCCTGACTTCGGGTTGTGCCGTTCGCTTTGCTCCAGTCTTGCAGCACGCGCGGATCCAACGTCTTCCTTTTGTTGCCCGAAGAACTGCTGGGTACCCCGAGGCATCCAGCTTGCGGATTGGGCGTTCGGAGAAGCACCGAGTTCTTGGTCGGTTCCCGGGGTCCAGTCGCACTCAAACCTCCGATCGCCCAACCAGCTTCGAACTGCTTCCTCAACCCCCAAAGCCAGGCCAATCCGAAAACAGACCCAGACACTAGCACGTTCAGCACAGTGAAAAGATCAGGATACCGAGCCGGAGGGGAGAAGATACATTCCGCTGAATGCAACGTTGCAATGGCCGCGTAAACAGCCTATCGGAGCGAGGTTAGCCGGTCAGAAGCATAGAAGCATGGGTCACGTACGATGCTGATCGTCTTGATGAAGGACCTTGACAAAGTAAGTGGGTTGTATCCAATCACATAATTCCACAGCAGTGTAAGGGCGCCGTATTGAAGTCCCAGGCCGTCCTTTTTCAGGAGTGGCCACATGCTGCAGCAGACCGGTTAGCGTCACGTTCAAGGAAAGGGTAAGGCAACCTTACCTGAATACGGCAGTATTGTTCACGAGTACACCCCATTCCCATGTTCCACTATCCACGTCAACTTCCGACCGGCCACTCATTATTAAAGTAAGCGGCAAGAGAGGCAGGAGAATTGACTTTTCGTGAACTTGAAATGAGAAAAGGAAGAAAGCCATAGAGCAGTTGAAAAGAGCAAGTGGCAGGAGTTGAATGGTTGGAGATGGCGTAAACTTGAGAGTGGGGGACTTGGGGATAGGGATGGTTGATGGTGCCAAGGAGGTCTGTGTACGCGTGGTATTAGACGTGACGCGAGATCTCGGAGTCACCGGGGACAACGTTGCAGGGCTTATTGGTGAGTCGACGAGTGACTCATTTATGGGTTCGGCGGTGGTTAGAGTCGGCGACGGAGTGTCCACTTCTTGCAGTCCCCAGCTGATGAGTAAAACATGGAGCATAGGTGGCAGTATACCAAGTAGCGTGAACAAGGTGGCCAACTTAGGCAAGAGGGTAGGTGAAAACCGGTTTCTCCACTTGACCAGTACGTTGGTCGCACACCAGAAGTTGGCGACCTTATCTTCGAACAGGCCGCGGTTGAACGGGAAGATGCGAATGATGGACTGAGTAAGGAGAGAAGGAAATGATTGGAAGATGAAGGGGGCGAATAGGATTAGGAATGAGAGGACGGTCGCAACACCTAGCTTGGCTAGATGGACGACACTGGTAATCCCATTTGGAAACCGTCAGGGAGTATTTCCAACGCGAGATGAAAGCTATGGACTAACCCTTTTGGTCGTGGCAGAATAATGCATCTGCCAAATAGATAGGCAAAGATGGCCGGGGAGTAGTACAAGGCCATTTGTTTAAAACAAAGACTGAGAACGAATGCGACGGCGCCCCAGGCATCGTGACCAGCATTCATGAGATTCAGGGCGAGAAGAGTGAAACCGAGCATTACGGAATTATACCTGGAGAGACATAGGAGTAAACGGTATGAAACGGAATAAAACAGAACTTATGGACTGACTGGAAGTGACCATTGTCAACGAGTATGAGAGCTGGCTGAAGTAGGATGGTAAGAAGCGCGATGTTCTGCAAGGCGAGTTTGGTTAGGGAACTTTTGAAACCACGGAAAAGAGACATGCCTGAGTCCTCCGTGAGCGAGACGCCCACCACGACTTTGTGAACCATACCACGGATGGGATGTAGATCATCAAGTCGAGGAATAGAACGGAAGACCGCATGAACACCTTGCTAGCTGCATCCTCGAACCCGCGAGACGTGTCCAGCGCTACCCAAGCGGGATTAATCATGTTTGCCCTGGAAAGGGAGTTATCAGCGTTGGAAGGTCAGATAAGACGATGTGACGTACACAAAGCCACATAGATAGCTGATGTATGCGGTTAATGGAGGATAATCCAAACCCCAGTATTGCAGGTCGTAGCTGTACCACAGCCTGGTGGGCAAGTGCAGGGTTATTTCCATCCAATGGCGTTGAGCTTCATAATCGCCATGGAGGGGAGGGGTCTGAAAACCTATTGCAGAGTTTTAACGTCAGTGACAACCGGGTAGATCAGGGTGCAACGCACCAGAATATCCTCCCAAGCCGATATTCCACTTTACCCACACAACCGAGACAATACTCAACGGCACTATCCAATCTCTTAGATGCATTTTAACCATCCAGCGGACCCATCTCCGAGTTGGACTGTCCATACGGGCGTCACGCAAGGTGCTAGGGGCACCGAAGTCGGTAGTGAACCGACGTTGAGGCGGTACTGCAGGTGGAGAGAGAGCTTCGGATGGAGATGTAGGCAGGGTCGGAAATGAATGTTTACGGGCATGCCTGTTGGATGCTGGATTGAGAGGTGACGAGGTTCGAAGTGGAGATTCGCCCTCCTCGTACGTCTTCAACCACGTCTGGAGCGGTGCGTAGGAATGTCGAGGCCTCGGAGCTAGAATTTCTTCGTAGTCTGTTTCGGACCTTGAGCAAGACGATCAGAAGAGTGAATTCGCAAGGTACGAGATGACGGTGCTTACTCGACGCGACTGCGAACACTGGTACTAGCGACGGAGGCGCTCGGGGAGGCATTGGCTCTGGAAACCTTGAGATCCATATTGTAGTAGGATGTTCCTCGGGCACGCGGAGAGTGAGAGGAGGCGAGAGTGGCAACAGGAAGCCGTCCCGCAAAGGCAAAAACCTGAGATGCAATTACGCAGAGTAATAATTCCAGTTCGAACCGTCGAAGTCTAAACCGCGAGAACTCTCCGGCTTTCATCCCACTCACATCAGACCAAGACCTCTGGCAGAAATCGTCCGTCTATACACAAAGCAATTAAATAATGCCCCTGCTCTTCTACGATACTCTATCTTTCTAATTGACTTCGGTATCAGACCTGTTTCCCCCCTTCATGTTTCCATCCCAGCAGTCTCTCAGCCTTGGAGCAATCGTAGAAACCTTGGTTTGGAGACAAGGAGCGCGATTTTCTCTTGGTCTTGGGGAAATATTTCGTTGCCAGCTCCTCTGCGTTGTAGCCCTCGGCGGCATGTTGGTTCGACACAATGAGCATCACCTCATGTCCCTTCCAAGGTACGTCCAATGCCAGCAAACAAGCTCGCGCCGCACTCTCGACCAAGGTATATCCCCACAAGTCCTTTCGAGTTTCCCTTACCCTGTCGCCAAGCTGCTTCTTCTTCAGGACACAATGGTGGAACCGGAGGGACGCGATGGACATCTCTGGGTTGAGACGTGCAAATGCGTCGCATTGAAGCTCCAGAATAGCCTTGGACAGTGAATACGCGTCCTCAGGTCTATGAGAAGTGGACCACGAGGAACGTTAGCATTAACAAACTTCGTAATAGGGAACGGGATACCGTGACTCACCGCATGGGGTGGTGCTCGTCCAAAGGAAAGTAATCGTACACAGGGTCATGCTGCGAGTAGCAGGCGCCGGTTGCGTTAATGCTGTTGGTGAAACGGTGAGCCTATCTTTCGGCCATTGGGGATCAGGGTGGGGAACGCACCTGCTTGCCATTACGACGCGCTTGATACCGGCTTCCATCGCCGCTTGCAACGCGTTGTAGCTGAGGATGACGTTCGTGTTGTGAATCTCTGACGCATGGTCGAGATAAGGATTGGGATAGGCTCCGAGGTGAATCAACGCGTCCGCTCGCTTGCTCGTCATGATCTCGAGAAAAGTCGCGTATGTCCGCAACTCTGCGGTGACATACTCGATGCGTGGATTGTCGAGGATGGCAGTCGGTGGGGGAGGTCGGTGGTCCACGAGGATGAGAGAGTGTTTCGTGCAGGAAAGGGTCAAGTTGATGATGCCAGAGGCGACGGCGCCTGAGGAACCTGTGACGACGATTTTCATGGTGGCTGGGAGTTGTGGGGAGTGATGATTGACTTTGGAGACTCTGACTGCTTGGACAGCCCACAAATATATGTTTATCAAGGCGTCACAGCACACGCGTCACGGTGCTAAGCGCGGATCACCTTTCCCGACGTTCTCCCTCACACCTAAATTCCTCCATTCGACACCCACTCACAAGACGCGAATACATTTATCCCTAAGCTCGTCCTTGCCTGCGAATTGCCCTCTGGATTTGGACAGAAAGTGGGGCAAGGCGGTGAAAGTGCCACTCGCTGGCTTTGACCAAGGGTCGGAGTGAGACCCTCGAACACGACGTCACCCTCTGAACAAATACGGAGCAGGAGAAGCACGGGAGAATCATAAGCATGAAGCAGCCATGCTTAAAACAAGGAAAAAAATGTACCCAACTGGCGAATCTAGATCGTTCCGAGATCCCGACGAATGAGGAACCAAGGCGGACTGCCGGAGGCTAGATTTTGGATGCACTCCCACACAAACAACGGGATCAACTCGTTGGGGTTATTGTCGAAAACAACTGCCTGAAATGATGAATGCAAAATCTGCAACCTGCATCCACATACCCCAGCCACACACAAATTCAAAAAGGGCGAATAGCCTTCGTGCAAGGCGTACATGGACCGACCTCGCCAAGTCGGGCGTCTCGGACTTGAGCTAATAGATTGGATCGCTTTCATCTGCCGCAGTAACATCGGGTGTATAAGGTTGTCGCGGAGCGACATTCAGTAGCATGCGGGAGGAGCTGGACTGGTGGATGACGCGCAGCAGGGTCGAGGAGGGGACGAAGGAACGAAGGGAAATAGACTATTCCCGACCAGGGTTCTTGGAATAGGTGGGGGGCATGGCATCCACTGGGATAGGCCAAGAGGGAGAAGCGGTGCGCCGCAAAGGCGTGCTGGGTGGTTTCAAGCGAACCCAAAGTCCCCTGGGGTGACTGTTAATTCCCCACAGGTTGTGAGGCAATGCCCCGCGGAGTATACAGCGGAGCCGTGTGGATGTCGAGTTGGGCCCACAGATGACCTGCGTACAAGAAATCGTATTAGAATCTCTTGGACGGGCTTTACCTTGACATGTGGCATATGTGGCACGCCGAGTCCGCCAGAAAGTTTGCGACGATCTGGGTCGCATCTGTCACTTCAGGTCTGTGGTAACTATTCCAGATCAAGAAAACAAGTCTCATCGATGGAGAGATCTCCCCGCTGACGACAAGATATCAACCATGAGCAGAAATGAAGCAGATTGCTTCTTTGTAGTCCTCGTGCTCGTGTGGGTCATGAAGTCTATATCCCCGTTGCACGCATCAGGAAGGCGGCGGATGACGGTGTGGGTCAAGGATCACACCCCATGCACTGCAAATACATCTGGATGCAGTCGATCCCCTAGTTGGCGCATTCCGAAGCCCAATCGCCGTCTGCACAAAAATACACAGACCGACGCTGCGGAAATTATGCGAGTGGGGTACTTTTGCCTGTGGCGGGGTGGTTGAGTTGGACTTGAAAGTGTCTGGGATGTTGAAATCGAAACCGAACATTGAGTTGAACGGCGAGCGCGTGGTCAATAACAGCGATCAATATTCACATCTTCAGGGTCGTAGCTCTTGTCCGGCGAAGCTTCCAAGTGAACAGCAAAAAATTGTTAAAATGGGGACCACGATCTTTTGCCACCGAATATCCCCATACGTCCTGATTGGTGCTCGGAGAGGCGCTGGAGGAATTAAGACGTTGTGTTGTTGGCATTACAGTGGCTATAACGATGGCCAGGGAGTCGTGCAGGTCGGTATAAAGAACTGGTATGGCAGCCTATTCAGAGAGCTTGAAGGTGGAAGAACATGGCTCTTGGACGATTTGCCAGTTATGGCTGATCGTGGACTTGCCGAGGTGGAACCCGCTCACGTGAACAGTCTCGTCATATCCTCAAGTCACGTGCATTACTTGACCATTACCAGATGGAGGTACGACATATGCGACGCGACGTGTTAGTCCGATCGGTTTGGAAGTCATCCTTCGAGTCCTTGGTCTGGAAAGAAACCCAAGATTATCGCCGAAATACTGATCAAACACAATGCCTAATGTACACGAAACAAGTTCCCTGCGCGTGTCCAGCCGCTCAACCGCTAGTCTTGCCCTTCTTCACCTTCTTCTGGCCCTTTGTGCTGGATCTCTTTCTTGGAGGTTGGTCCACGTTTTCACTGTTTTCCGATTTCCTTTTCTTAGCCGTTTTTGGCGATTCCGGGACAACAGCCTCTGCGCCGGAGTTCTCAAGTTCCTCCGACTCCGCCGACTCCTCCGCACTGACGTCTGGCGGTGCTTTTGTCTTTTCAGACCCTACTGCCCGGGACCAGATTGGAAGGCTCAGCCCATTGATTGAGAGGTGAAGGCCGTTCATATTCTCCCAACGTTCTGGAACGTGGCCGATTACGCTTGGGATGACCTTGCTAACGTTCTCGAATATATGCTCGACCTTTTGACCTGTATTTCCAATCTTGATTGCCCTGAAGACCGGTTCAGCAACAAGACTAATGGAACGGAAATATCCTGATTCGGGCACTCACATGGTATTTCCTCTGTTGGGGCGCATGAGTGTACATGAAATGGCTCGCTCGAGGTGGCCCTTGAGATCTGCTCGGTCTAGGGTGACATATACCGGTTCCCTGAATGTACCAAGGGCGTTAACCTCATGCTGTTCCAATGGTGTGTCAACGGACGAACCTTCTGGCCTTGTAGAAAGCCTTTCCGAGCCTCTTTGGGATATCTTCACTGACATTTCGGTCCGCCAGAAACAGCGAGCACTCGCGAAGTAATTGCCGCTTATCTTCGTCATTGCGGTACTCCTTCGAGAGCTCCTTCATCGATATAACCTTGCCAATGAACTTGACATTATGCTCTTTCAG
>WSTW01000722.1:0-10028 GCA_019632305.1 Tulasnella sp. 403
CACGACCAAACCGGGCGGTCCTGGACACAGTACTCATACAGTCGTTTCCCGAAAGATTGCGAAAAACGAATAGAAATATTTTTGTGTAGTGGTTGTAGGCATGTATGCCAGCTTTCCATACAGACACTCGTGACCGACCAAAGGCAAAGGATTTGGTGTGAACAAAGAAATAAAGTCATCCCCACACAAGTCCTACACCTGCCATATGTTACTTGTGCTCAACATCTGCATCCTATCTAAATCCCTCTTCGGATGCCCTACGGAAGCAGCAGCTGTCAAGGTATTAGGCAACGTCTCCGCACCTATGCTCTGCACCAACGACACCAAGAACACCACCGAGATGATCAGGACCAATCCTGAGCTGGTGAGTGATGTGAATGGCCTGCAACCGACCACCAACATTCCAACCGCAAAATGTATCGATGATAAAAATGACGTATGTGCTCAAATCAAGCCTCTCACAACTCTGTCCACCCCACCACTGCCTCCTGCCCTGGTCATTCTTCATAATTGTGCAAGAGCATGTATAGCAAGTCTTGCTAGCAATCATCACAGCATTGCAAGTTCTGTGTCCCAAACACTTATTCGTCACTTCAGAGCATGTATCATTGCTTGTAAAGCATGTCAAGACAGAGAACATGACCTTGTTGTTGCTCGATGAGAGTGCCGGTTGGGAGATATTTGAGTGTCAGTGGAGGGTGTTCTTTGTGGAAATGTCACGATTAAGGCTGGGCGCCTCAGGCATAGACACTTAGTAGAACGTGGGAATGAGGCAGTACCTAATTACTTAGGCAGTGACAAGGGACAAGGGACAGTTGTGTCTAAGTAGACGACAAAGTGGGAGTATCGTGGGGCAATGAAGGAACCTCGTACTCGAGCAGGATGTGGTGAGAATGCCAGATGGGAGTAAGGAGGAGGATCTTGGATGCAAGGAGTAGTCGCAAGAGTATTCAAGTAGACAGTGTTGGATTCAATGGGTAAGAGTACTAGAAAGGTAAGAGACAAGGGAGTTCAAGTGGTAAGACAAGTTGCTAGATGCAGAACTACAGTCCAAAGTCAATGACGTTATATACTACAGGGGTGGCTATACGGCGACATGTAGTTCTGTGTGCCATGTCTGCATATGTGGCCGATGGCGTGCTAGAGCTATGCTTATCAGTCCTTTGCACTACTGGTGTAGTGCTTTGTTCCAAGGAGCTGTGTCAGGCATTGTCTGAGTTGTGACGAAGGGGTTCAAGTGGGATTGGAACACGGGGATCTACATGGGAACGGGGACCTAGGCTTGTGGCGTTGGCGCGTGCTTTGCCTTTTGTATGAAGTTGTGACAGTTGCCCCCTCTTAGGCGTGTCTTCTGCCCAAGTCGTGCGAGGGTGTTGAAGACACGTAGAGTGTGGCTTGTCAGGATATCGTTGATGATACTTGGTGATTTTTTCTTCGGCATGACAATCTTCGAGGTTGACCCACTGTCATTCTGAAGCGTCATATCCTTCCCAGTGTACATAGTATTGGAATCGGTTTCGGTGCCAACAGGAGTCCAAAATTTCTTCAATGTGATATTCTGTATCCCCTTCAGGTGTAATTTTAGGAGGTGGAGGAGGTTTGGCGACTCATCCTGGGATGGTATCTTCTACGAGTGGGGAGAGACGAGTGGTGTTAAAGACGTTGTGTAGTCCTTTCATCAAGGTGGGGAGTTTTAGACGATATGCATAGTTGCCAATGCGTTTGAGGACTTCGAATGGTCCAAATCATTTGAAGTTGAGTTTTTCCAAGGGTTGCGTAGTTCGGATATCTTCGTTTGAAAGCCAAACTTTGTCTCCTGGTTCGTATGTGGGTGTACAAGAGATGTGTCGATTGTAGAATTTCTTGTGGCTCTCTTGGGCAAGAGTCATGGCCGAACGTATTTCTTCTTGGATCTGGTGGAGTTTGGCCACTTGTTCTTCAGCGGCCGGGACAGAGGAAGGTTGCAGTATTCTAGGTGTGATCTGGGGGTGTACTCCTCAGTTTGCCTGGAAAGGCAACATGGAGATGGTAGAGTGGAGGGAGTTGTTGTAGGCAAATTCTCCTGAGGGTAACCATAAATCCCAATCATCTTGGTGATATGAGACGTAGTTTTGTAAGTAGGCTTCGATGAATTGGTTTGTTTGTTCCATTTGCCCATTGGTCTGGGGGTGGTAGGCAGAGGAAAAGCTGGGTATGATGCCCAAAAGTTCGTAAAGGTGTCTCATGAACTTGGAGTTGAATTGGGTTCCTCGATCCGAGACCGTGTTTGTGGGGGTTCCATGAAGTTTCCATACATTTTCATAGAAAAGTTGCGCTGTGTCTTCTGCGGAGAGTTCTTTCTTGGTGGCGATGAAATGAGCTTCCTTTCCAAGTCTGTCGACTACTATAAGGATAGCATCATGGTTCTTCTTTGTCTTTGGTAAGCCCGTGATGAAGTCGTAGGAGATGTGGGTCCATTGGGTCATAGGTACTGAGAGTGGGTTAAGTGGTCCGTAGGGCGCTTGCGTGCGTATTTTAGTGCGGGCACACATGTCACAGGCATCTGTATATCTGTGAATGAATTTGGCAAGTGAAGGCCAGTAGTAGTCCCTGGAGACTAGTTCTTTGGTTTTGTGTCTTCCAGGGTGTCCTGCTAGGTGCATATTGTGGTGGGCTCTGACAATGGAGGCTTTGATATGTTCATCATTGGGGATGTAGATCTTGTTGTCCCGCAGAAGTAGGCCATCTACCAGTTGGTAGGCTGCCAGTTCTTTCTTGATATCTGCTGGGGCATTCTGTGGGTTGTTTTGTAGAAAAGCGAGGATGGGGGCTATGGTTTCGTCGTGGGGTAGGGCTTGGCAGATTCTTTCAGCAATGGTTGCATTGTCTTCAATTTCAACTCTTGTTGCATTGAGAGAGATGAAAATTGAAGTGTCTAGGACTCATTGAGGTTTTTCTTCCCCCCCTTTACACAGGTGATCTGGTCGTCTAGATAGAGGATCAGCTTTGCATTTGGCACCTGGATGGTAGGCAATAACAAAGTTGAATCCTGCTAGAAATTGGCTCCATCGAGCGAGGCAGGAGGTGAGTTTCGTGGATGTCTGGAAATATTCGAGGTTTCTGTGGTCAGTGATGACTGTAGTTTTTTCAGGTGCACCTTCAAGGTATTAGCACCATTCCTTGAAGGCTGCTACAATTGCCAATAGTTCTTTGTCGTGTATTGGGTAATTCTTTTCTGCGGGTGACAGAGATTTCAAAGAGAAGGCAATGGGTCGTAGATTTCCTTGGGAGTCTTTTTGTAATAGGATTGCTCCTCTAGCGTAGTTGGAGCAATCCATTTCTACAATGTATGGCTTGGCAAAGTCGGGTTGAGCGAGGACAGGATGGTCGAGGAATAGCTGTTTAAGGTTGTCAAACGATTTTTGCTGTCATGGGGTCCAAAGGAATTTTGTTTCTTTCTTGAGGAGGTCGTGCATAGGCCATGCAATCTTGGCAAAGTTGTTGATGAATCGTCGATAGAAGTTGGCAAAGCCGAGGAATGTCTGGATGACTTTGACTGATTTCGGTGTAGGCCATTGAGCGATGGCTTCGACTTTGGCAGGATCCATGCAGAATCCTTCCTTGGAGACGAGAAAGCCTAGGTATTCAACTTCTTCTTTGTAGAATTCGCATTTCTCAGGTTGGCAGTAGAGGTCATTTTCCTTGAGGAGTTGTAAAACTCGCTTGATGTGTTCTCGGTGTTCTTTGAGTATTCGAGAGTAGATGAGGATGTCGTCAAGGTAAATGACTACAAAACGGTCTATTTCGTTTCGGAAGATATGGTTCATTCATCTTTGAAACGTGGCTGGTGCATTGGTAAGTCCAAAGGGCATTACCCTTGGTTGGAATGATCCCATCTTGGTGTGGAAGGTGAGTTTCCATTCGTCTTCTTCTTTGATGCGAATGTTGTTGAATCCGGTTCGTATGTCAAACTTTGAGTAGATGGTTACTCCTTGCAATTGATCCAACATTTCGTTGGGGAGCAGGAGTGGGTGTCGATCTTTTCTAGTGATTTTGTTTAGTCCTTGGTAATTGACACAGATTCAGAGCTGTCCGTTTTTCTTCTTAACAAATACTATGGGGGCTCTGGCGGGCAAAGAGGAAGGGACTATGTATCCCTTGCGTGTTTCTTCTTTGATCCAATTTCGCATGGCTTCGAGTTCTGTTGGAGAACAGCTGTAGATGGGTCGAAAGGGTGGTTGAGTTTCTGGTTCCAGTTCGACTGTGAAGTCAAAGTTGGTATGTTCTGGGAGTCTTTCAGCATTTTTCTTGCTGAAAACTTCAAGGAATTCGTGGAATTCTGGGGGGACGAGTTGTTCTATGGGGATACTAGGTTTTCAATGTTGTTCTGCAATTGCTGCGGACTTTGACTGCATGGCCATGAGGTGAATCCATCCATTGAATGCTTGATCTGATGATCCAGTGTCTCCCCAAGGTTGGTTCAATGTAGTTCTTTGTTTCTGTCCATGTGGAGGCAACGAGTCTCCTTCAACATGGGATGGCTCCAGGTGGGCAGCCATGTTCTGTGAATGTTCTTTGGTTGGTGTGCTTTGGTCTTTCATTACGTCCACCTGCCCTTTAGGAGGGGCATGGTCACAAAGTGGCTCTTCACTTTGTCCATTCTGGTAGGTGCTTACAGCCTCACCAGGGTTTCTATTGCTTGGGGTGTTGAACAGCGTGTCAGAGATTCTTCCGTCTTTGTACCAAAGGGTGCCACTGAAATTGGTGTCTTGGAGTTCTTCAGCAAGGCGTCGCTTGCTGAGTCTTGCAATAGAGATCTTTGGATCTGTCGGTTTTTCTGGGGTTGTCCGGTGTGCTGTTCCAAGTACATCCGGATGACTAGGGAGGCAATTTTGTGAACAATGAAGAGAGTCGAAGACGATGCGGTGGGTCATGAAGTCGATAGAGGGGTTGTGTTTATGGAACCAGTCGGCTCCTAGCACGATAGGGGCACCTCCCAGAGATACAGTGAAGAGTTCCAGGGTTTCAGAGTGGGAGCCAATCTCAATCTTGAGAGTGGCCTTTTTTGTGATTGGTCCAGAGGATAGGGGTTGGCCATCGATAGCCCTGACCCTTTGTTTTGGTGTGGGTTCCAGGGGTATGTTGTGTTTTCGAGCGAAGTCTAAGTCGATGAATCTTGTAGAAGCGCCAGTGTCAGCGAGTGCTTCGGTAGGGACCATGTGATTTTCAAGGTGCAACGTTACCGGCAATATGATTTGTGATTCAGGGTTTGCAACGGCACTGGTACTGCAGCTACGAGAGTCCATGACCAGATCTGGGGTAGAGATGTAGGCTAGAGTGTCAAACGATTTCAAAGGAGTTCCAGGGATATTGGGGCGAGAGCAGAGTGGGGATTCACAGAATAGTACAGAAGTAGGGGAAGTATATGAGGATTCAGACAAGGAGTCATAGTCCGATTCTAAAGAGGAAGAGATAACTAGAGAAGTGTCAGGTAACAAGGTAAGGGCTGAAAAGGAGTTAGCCTTCTGCAAAGTGGTCGCTTGCAGAGGCTTCAGTCTTTTGTTTGTTCTTTGGAAGATTCATCATTGTCTTTCCATCCGATAGCAGAATGGGAGATGGTAGCTGCAAGGGTTGGTTTGAAGGTGATGGTGTTAGCGGACACCTTTTTCTTGGATTCGGGGCAATCCTTGGCGAGGTGCCCTTTCTGTCCGCAATACAGGCAGAGGCCTTCTTTGTGACATCGATCCTTTTCAGCATCTGTGAGTTTTTTGCGTTTGCCATCTGGTTTTTTTGTGGTCTTAGAAGTTGACGGGGCAGAGGGAGTGAGGGAAGATGGGTTGTTAGGGCAACACTGTCCAGTTCCTTTTGGAGTGTTGGCTGCTCCAAGGCAACATTGAGTTCATTGAATTTCATAAAGTCTATTGTCAAGTTCTTGTGCAAGGCGTTGAGTGGCGATAAGGTCATCAGGAGGCGGTCGGGATACCATGGCCTTTCGGACTTCTTCCTTGAGTCCGACGAGATACTGGCTTTTCAGTGCAGCGTCATCCAATTGGATGTCGTATCGGTAGTTGTCGAAAACGGCGTTGTAGGCGGCAACAGAGGAGGTTTGTTTGACTTCCTGAATAGCCCGTTCTGCGGCTGCTTCTGGGTTAGTTTCTCCAAACGCACTATTGATTTTGGCTTCGAAGGCAGCGTAGATACGGCTCTCAGCTGGGGGGTTAGTGTCATACTGCTTTTGCAGGATGGGAGCTACCAGTTTTTGAGCCGATCCGGTGCAATAGGATGCTGCACAGGCGATGGCTTCTCGTTCGTTGGCAAAGTCGGATCTTCTGGCACAGAGGTAGTTCTTCATACTTGCCAGCCACCAGATAGTCTTTTCTCAGGTACCGTTGAAGGTTTCGGGTGCTCAGAGTTTCGGTGTTTTGGTAGTAGGCGGGAGGCCGGCGAAGAGAAGGGGGTAGTTGTGTTGAGCGGGTGGTTGGGCGATTCGTCGTCGCAGGACTGGTTCCACAGCTGCTAGGAGGGTAGCGAGTTCAGCTGCATCGGGACCCGCTCTGATTTCCGGAGGGAGTTCCCTCAGGATTTCTCGTGCCTCTCGTTGGAAATTGGTGGTTGGTAAGGTGGGGGGAATATTGAGAGGTGCGGTCCCAAAGACAGGGGATTGAGAAAGTCTTCGCTCAGCATCGGGGTTCTGTTGTCCGCTGGGTACAGCAGTGGGGGCTCATGAAGGGGAAGAATCATCAGGGGGAGTGCTCTGAGCTCTCGGAGCCATTGCGGGTTGTCGGGTTGTTCTTCCTCTAGGTTGGGCTGGGGACCATTTCCCAATGTCTTGGTAAAGGGTATCCCAGGCACTTTGGTAAGGAGTGCTCTGCGGAGTTGGTGTAGTTGCATCAAGAGGGAGTGGTCCTTGTGGGGCTGGTGTTGGTTGTGCCGTTGGCATCGGGGTATCTTCTTCATGGACAATAGCAGTAGCCCCAAAGGTACTGGGAATTCTGGATGGTCCTGCTTCTCCAGACATGTTGGTTGATGAGGATGAAGAGGAGGAGATGAGGGAGTGGACGTCTTGGTAGGATTTACAATCCAGTTTTTACGATCTAGGGGGAGTTCCATAAATCTTTTGAGTGGCGGGTCGAAAAGTAAAGGAGGTGGAAGTGGTTCCGATGGAAGAGGAACTTTCGTTGTCAGATTCGTCAGAGGGATGATCCACAGAAGGAATGACGAAGTCGGCATCAATTTCTTCTTTTTTGATACTGGGGACAAATTCTTCAAGGGAGGAGTGATGGACCAGTAGAGCTGGGTACTCTCAGAAGAGCTGATCTTGTGGAAAGGTTGGATAGTCGATCTTGTAGGAAGTTGGTTTCCTTTTGTAAGGTGAAACAAGTAGGTGGGGGAACATTCTTCAAAATACTGAGAGCTGGTTGGAATCTGGGAGGTATGGGATGTATACTGCAGCCTCTCATAGGTAGGAGCGAGGGAATATGGATCAAAGGGTTGCGATGTCTTTGGGGTAGTCCCACCAATTGGCAGGGACGTCAGAGTATCAAGTGTGAACGACATAGTGATGTGTAGCAGTCGAGTACTTTCATACTCTTTTCTCAATATCAATTTGAGTTGGGGAGACTGATTGTCGAGTGTGAGAGCGAAGGATGCGGGGCATCTACTGGAGGTGGATGAGTCTCAGGAAGTGGATGGAACAGTATCCGCAGTTGCAGTGACAGGTGCAAGTGGGGTCAGAGGTGTTGGATGGGCAAGAGGAGCCAGGGCAAGGGGAGCAATAGGTGTCCTGAGCTTCCTTGCAAGGGTGGAGTTCTTTATAGGAGTACTTCACTGGTTCGTTGGCTTGGATCCACTGTACAAATTCTCGGTACAATTGGCGGTTCGCTCGTGCAGTGAATCTTCTCGTTACTTCTTCAAGGCGGGTTTTGGGCAGTTCGTCGAAAGGGAAGTGATCTTGATTGGCACAGTTCGGATTTTTGCAGCAGTGCAAATATCCAGGGTGGAACCGAGATTTGTGAGCCAGATTGCTTAATCTAGGGGTTCGGCTAGGATGACGCCGAGGATCTGTTTGATAATGAACAGCCAAGCTTCAGAGAACAGGTATAGGGTGGTGAGTGCCTTAATACACTGCCTTGTATAGTGCAAGGTTATCTCTTTCACAGGCTTTTGGTTGGTCTGAACGAAAATAGCTCCAAGGAAAGGGTAGAGGAATAGTCGTTGGAAATCGGATTCGACCAGGAATAGTGACAGTTTTTGTATTCGGTCGAGGTGGTAAATGGCATCAGTTACAAATGGTGCGGGTATGAGCGTATTGGATGCTCTGGATGAGTTGTCTAACAAACGTGAGTTCGTCCCAGGAGAGGGCATGGGCGAGGCACAGGCAACCGAATAGGGACTGGGTTGTCATAATGACAAGACTGGGGAAGGCAAGGATAGGGGCGGCCATGTATATCAAGGTGATAGGGAGGACTGGGGTGGCTGTGAGGATGGTTCTAGTGGTAGCGTTGTTCCACCAGACGTTGATTGCGTGTTCTTGTCGTTGGAGGGACTGTATAAGAGCCGTCTGCCTACATTCCAATTGGTTAAGGATTCGGGCTCGGTCTTGGGGGTCCAGCTTTCAGTCCTTGAAGAGGTATGCATTCACTTGGAAGTAGAGTTCAAGGACTCGTTCAAGGGGCATTTCCAGGGATACAACGGATAGGAGGCAGAAGAAATAGTCTCTTCTGGTGATTTCGGAGGGTTGGAGGAGTGGGGCGAATCGAATATAGCGTTGAAGTCTTTCTTCTGGGTGTGCAAGGTGATGTGCATGGGCTTCTTCCGATTTGCAGGTCGTTCTTCGCTTGGTTGAGGCACGGGTGTTTCTTCTAGGCATGTACTGCCTAACAGTCTCTTTTTCTTTGTGCGGTAGTGTCTTCTGGGAAGTACACAATAATGGGCGGTGACCAATTACTGTGGTGCTGCGGCAGTGTGAACGATGGGCTGTGGGATCACGTAGATGAGGTGAATCGGGGTTCGAATGATAAGGTTGGTGGGTACAGCGGTTTGGCAACCAGCGGCAGAGGCGATGAGGATGAGAAGTTCAAACTCGTTGTCGTCTGGGGTGTAGATCTGGTGAGGAGGACGTCCTTCTTCAGTGATGAGGTCAAAGACAATGAAGAGTGCTACTGGGAATGTAATAGGCAGGATCTCTGGCATAGAATTGCTTTTACGCAGGAGGCGTTTATGGATCTAGCAAAGTGTCATGATTAAGGCTGGGCGCCTCGGGCGTAGACACTTAGTAGAACATGGGAATGAGGCAGCACCTAATTACTTAGGCAGTGACAAGGGATGAGGGACAGTTGTGTCTAAGTAGACGACAAAGTGGGAGTATCGTGGGGCAATGAAGGAACCTCATACTCGAGCAGGATGTGGTGAGAATGCCAGATGGGAGTAAGGAGGAGGATCTTGGACGCAAGGAGTAGTCGCAAGAGTATTCAAGTAGACAGTGTTGGATTCAATGGGTAAGAGTACTAGAAAGGTAAGAGACAAGGGAGTTCAAGTGGTAAGACAAGTTGCTAGATGCAGAACTACAGTCCAAAGTCAATGACGTTATATACTACAGGGGTGGCTATACGGCGACGTGTAGTTCTGTGTGCCATGTCTGCATATGTGGCCAATGGTGTGCTAGAGCTATGCTTATCAGTCCTTTGCACTACTGGTGTAGTGCTTTGTTCCAAGGAGCTGTGTCAGGCATTGTCTGAGTTGTGATGAAGGGGTTCAAGTGGGATTGGAACACAGGGATCTACATGGGAACGGGGACCTAGGCTTGTGGCGTTGGCACATGCTTTGCCTTTTGTATGAAGTCATGACAGGAAATGTGCGGAGATCCTGGGGGTACAATGATAATTGCTATGTTGCATTTTTGGAAACCCTGCTAAGGAATGTGGGATGTCAGTCAAAAGCTGGTGAACCAAACGATGGGAAAAAGGACATACGTTACTGAGGACAGCCTGAACGGTCTGTGCCGCCTGGCCATACACCTCGCTCTGCATCCCATAGCTCTTCTCCAAGTC